>WTSP01013249.1:0-46447 GCA_025331215.1 Actenoides lindsayi | reverse complement strand
CCAGGTTTTCTCCCTGTGGACACATGAAGACATAGTGACAGCAGGAGTAGGCTCAACGTGCAGGGAGCAGCATCCGTACATATTATTGCTATTGACTCCATGAGATAAGCTGGACATCTGTCTTTACTTTTAGCAAGTTCCACAAGGATAAACATGAACATGACTGTGGGCTGCTCATGGACAGTATACTGGTGCTCTTTTATAGCACCATCCCATCGCTGGGCTTCTGACACTTTTGTCTGAGCTATATTTCAGCCTCAGGTCACAAGAGTTCAAAACATAGTCAATTAATCAAATGGTTTCTATGAACATAACTGCAGTTCAATAACTGTTTCCTATTCAACATAACCAAGGAAATGAAAGGAGGAGGTTAATGTGGAGATAGCTAGGTTACGTATGGAGCTTTAAGCAGCAATCCTTGATTAGCCACTGTCAGACAGGGCATTTTATCAGTGGAGTTATTTTATGTTAGACAAAAGAACAAACCCAGGACATTTATAGCCTGATCCTGCTCTCAATAAAATCAAGTCGAGATCTTCTATTGACTTACGCCTACTAGTTCAGGATCTATGATCCTGACAATAAAATTAATACAGCAGCAGAAAAAAAAGAATGAGATATAAAAATTCTCTCTTAGAATGCACTGTGTTTACACTAAGAAAGTTACAGGAATCAGGTCTCTAAGGTGAAATAACTGCTCCAAAGAGGAGGGGAACTGAATATGGGACACGGCAGCGAATATGCCAAAGTGATGGAGGGAAGGGTATTACACCAGCACAACAGGTTTACATCTGTTGCACCAGTGGTAAGAGGTGGGGTTTGTATAGCTGCTGATTCCTGCTGGTCAAGATGGAAGGCCCAAATTCCTCGATCACTGCTGCTCAAACGTGACTTGTCAAATGGGGTGGGAGGCAGCATGCTCAGCCTGCCAGCCACCCATTTAGGAGGGCTTTTCTCTGCCTTGCCTTCATAAAAGTGCTGGGATTCTGCTTTGCATCACCCAAGTCTGTTAAAAAGGGGCTGAAACAAGCCCTCTAAGCAGCACGAGAATTCTTCTTTTTAATGCAATAAAAAAACCCCCATAAATATGTGTTTCTAAGCACTGAAGACAGAAAGCTTTGGAGGGCTTAAATGGAAAAAGCTAGTTTAGATTGAGCCAATTCTGGGTATTGCCACACATGTCAAACAGCACTTCACTTGACAAATGGTCCCAAAGAAATCTATGGGGCTATTCAGAGAGTAAGGTGGTGTTTGGTATGAGTAGGGAGATTAGAATCTGGCCCTTCTTTTATTTTCAGAAAGATTTCACACATGTGTTTATTCTAATTCTCCCTTCCTTCTAGGATTGCTGGTATTCGCTTGGCCCAGCTTTAGAGGCAGAGGGATGTGAAAAACAGCACCAGCAAAAAAAAAGTTATAAATTCTCTAATATATGACCAAAATAGGTGTGTGTCCCGTTCTGTGTCTGTCCGTCCCCCCACCACTAAAATATGTGGCATAAACGAATTCCATAATGATGGTATCTGTTATAAAAGTTTTTGGCACTCGTTTGGGATTACCCACATAACTCACTTGTGAGTTCACTACTCATGGGTAATGTACTGATCCCACACGCATGCTAAAAACCAGCTTATGGAAAAAGTCCTGTTAGACTTTAACAGAGATAAAACGAAAGGTTTTTTTTAACAGAAGTCTCTTTACAGAGTTGTTTGGTTTTTTTTACAGAGGTTCACAGAAATGATAAAAATCTTAGTCTATCATAGGCAATGTTTTCATTAGGTTTATTCCAAATATCCCATATTAAATTCTCTAAGTTCTTAACCAGTGACATGTATATCCACTCCACAATTTTACATCTTTCTTCTCCCTATCTTTAGCCACACCTTTGTGCCATATCATACACATGGCTGCACCCAGGGAGAACGTGATCCATTGTGATAGGTCAGTACAAATACACAGTATAAGAGTCCTTACAACTGTACTGTCTGGACTGAAAAGAGAGGAACTGGAAAAAAAATATTATTCTTATTTACAGAATGAGAACTGAGACATAATTTTTCTAAAGGTCATACAGGAAGTCCCTGTTAGAGCTGGAACTAAAATAAAATTCTCCTGAGCACCAATCCAGTGCCTTACCAACAGACTCATTTCTCCCAACTTCTGTGTTTATCTACTGTATTCCACGCTCATCCTCGGACATGATTTAAACATCTCTCTTCAGCACTTTTAAGAAATGTGATTAGTACCTGTCTTGACTTAAAGCATCAGGCACACAAACTGTGCACCTGGACAAGCCAACTTGCAAGAAGCATGAGCAGGCTTGTCAGGCCATGCTCTCAGGGAGTCAGGAAGCCTCAAGTTTTGCATAGTCACCCCTACCAGCCAGTTGCCTAAACTTAGTCTAAGGCCAGTCCTTAAGCCCACAGAGAAAGTTGCAAGAGAAACAGGAACAGAGCTGATGCTGACTGGGCAGAGTCAAGCTACTTTTCCTCAGTTTTCTTTCCTGCTTGCTCCTGCTTTCTTCTCTAAACATCTTCTGACTCATGACGATGAATGTGAGCATTGTATAGGCACCAATTGTACCTCCCACACCACCACATTCATGCTGAAATGAGACCACCACCCAGAGAAGTTCCTCTGGACACATCTCTGCCTCCAACTACACATCCTGCTTGGACAGAATTAGGGAGAATTTGTGTAATTAACACAAGATTGATTATTTTTTTTTCTGAAAAAAATGGAAAGGAGACACAAAGGCACCCAAAGTAGCCATTTTTTTCCTCTAAGTAAATATTTCCTCTCAATTTTCAGGTGAACACTCTGTGAAAAGGACATTCTGTGAAAGTTTATTCTGTGAATTTTTGTCATTTATGACAAAAATTAAAATTTTAGGCCATTTTTTTATGGACAGTATTGTTCTATTAATTCACATATGAGAGAACTCTAAAACTTGGTACAAATTAAGGTTAATCCTTAAAAGAAGCGAATAATTTGCCATCATAGCAAGAAAGTGACATTAAGAAAATGCTTTGATGATTTGCTAGGCGTATTGAGTATTAATGCAATATAGTTATTTCCAGGGAAGGTGGAAACATTAAATAAAGAAGAACACATTGTCCTCCTAATTTTCAGAATGATTTTCTACCTAAAGATAGACACAGCACTTGATTTGCAATCACTTCAGAGCAAGTAACTTTCTCTAAAATCCAAGGAACGTACCCGCTATTAACAATCTCAGCAGCATCTAATAAAAAAGCACTTAAGCACAAAATGTACTTTATTTATACGATGCGTAGCTATAAGTTATCAACCCCAGAATCCTGTGCAGGAATTAAATATTCTGTTTTTCTCTACTGATTCGAGTAGGATTTTTATCCCTCAATTGCGCAAGCTCAGCAGCAGGTGAAAATGAGTCAAGTCAACCCTCCAGCAAGAAACTCTATCATGGCAGGTGCTGGGAAGAGGAGAGAAGCAAATCTGCTCAGGGAAGTCGGACAGGTAGAAAGTTTACAGACGTTAAAAGCATTCTCGGTTGTCAATACAGGAATAAACACGTAATCCGTTTTTTTGAACCGATTGGCAAAGCTATCAAATCACCAAAAAAACCCCCTTTTTTTTTTTTAAATTTTAGCACAGGCAAGTACATTGCTGAAATGGGTTAGAGTAGGAGTGGAAAGCGCCTGAATCAACCAGAAAGATGAGATGTGCTGGACAAATGCTAAGGAGAAAGCTATAGGAAGGACAAACACACATATTCTGCCTAGAATATATTAAAACAGAAATGTCAGAGGACCAGTCAGTCTGGGGAAGGTGATGGAAAGGAGGAAGGTAATAAAGCAATAATCTCAGAAGCGGCTCTGGAATTACCCAAAGTCTGCAGTGCTCTGTAGGGATTTTAAAGAGCACATTTAGAAAATTTGTTAGGAATTAGGAGAGCAGGGTCAATAAAGTTAAACTCTGTCAATAATCACTCTGTAATATGTACAAGGATCTTCCACCACAGTGCCTGAGGGCTACCCCTGAACCTAAAACTGAACTTTTCAAATTTGAAAAGACCCACTTACTGCAGCAAGTCATTTGAGAAAATCTTATTATGGAAAAAGGCCTAAAAATAGAGCTGTTTTTTTAACACTCAGGACTGACCTCCCCCTCCCCCCTGAGAGTATCTATGAATCAAATTTTGCCACGAGGAATATTTAATGAGAATTTTTTCAGTCATTAGCCTGGCCGTAACAGCACCTCATGTGACTGCAGGGATTTGGGAGCCCAGAGCAGGCCACCCAAGGAGCGACCAGGTTATTAAAACACAGGGCCCGAGTCCACACTCGGCTTGCTGGAGGCTGCTGAGACCAGCGATGGCCGGGGAAGGAGAGGACACCGGCCTCTCCCGCACCTGGGATCTTCATGCCTCCGAAAAACTAAGGCCGTGTCTGCAGCCTATCACCGCGTGCCGTAAGGGATTTTTCACCTCACGCTGAGCAAACCGGCGCCAGCGCAGAGGCGGCAGCACAGCGCGCGCGCACGTCGCGCTCGGCCGAGCTCATGCCAGCAGGCCAATGCCACAGCGCCGCTGCCCGCGGCTGTCGTGGGCCGAGGGGACACGTCAGCTCCTCAGCGGAGGCACGGGCAGCTCTAATGCAGGCTGACACCACAGCTGTCCCCACAGCTCTCATCTTTGTGGGCGCTTTCGACCATCACCCCGGCCTCGGGGGGGCTCAGCCACAGGCGTTGGGGATATCTTGGCATACGGCCTCCAGCAGGAGAAGGGCTACAGAAGTTCACTGCAAGCTTACGTTTTACTTGAGCATTCACATGAAGCATGTGCTCCAAGTTAAAAAGCCCTCCATTGTCTCTTCTATAATTCAAAACATGGTGTTAGTACAGGATGCTATTAGTGCCGAGTTGCTACAGATACTGACTGCCTGAGACAACAGCCACGTGAAGCATTTCTCTCCCACTGAGAATACCTAAGGTGAAGGGTGGTTGTGTGGAATTTATGTACTACGTGACATTAAAGAGTGAAATAATAAGTTTGGGGTTTTTTTTTTAAGAGAACTACCTAAATTGTGGACGTTTTAAGAGGGATATCTAGGCCTTAAACTAGACCTTGCTCTTTTTTTTTTTCACATGACATTCCATCATTCTTGTTTATTGTTAAACAGCTCCACGGTGCTAATCTGCAATGGTATGCTACCAGAAAGCAGAAAATGCCTAGAAGTACTTGGCAAACATGGTTCTTAAAAAGGATCCTTCACAACCTTCAGACAAATGACTCTAGTAACTTCACTGAGATGACTGTTATGACTAAGTGTACTGGCATCCTGCTCCATTGTTAACTCATTCAATTTATCCAGCAATGCAGTAAGGCAAACAAATCCACCACAGTTCATACCTGTAGCAGATTTAGCTTTGGGTGGCACATATGAAAGGAACGCATTCGATTTCAAAAAATTTCACCTTTAAGTTAACTGCTAATTTCCAGTCAGAATATTCCCACAAAGATGCACTTTGTCACCCTTCACATCAGAGTTTTGCTGCTGCTTTATAAATGGACTTCAGGAACTGAGTCCTAAAGGCACTTGCCACTGAAGTCCTAAGCGACCCAGTGAGGCATGAGATCATGTGCATGTGCAACGTGAGATCACAACCAAGAGCTGGCAACACAACACACTTCAACCTACCCTCACCCCTCCTCTTTCTGCAGCAGGAAATTTTGTTTCAGCACAATTTGGGGATTTTGTCAACAAAACCCCACCAGGTCTTCTCCAGGTGCGTGCCCACAAGAGCCAAAACACATCAGCACCATCTGTGCTGAACTGAATGGACTTGGGAGCTGCTGGAGTACCCTGAAGGCTGTCATGGGCAGGCACAGCAAATGAAGAAAAACATGACAGGTTTCTGACAACCTCACTGAACTCTGCTCACAAACTTTGTGGGACTGGGTGCTCACGAGTGCTGAACAATCTGCAGTCAGAAACCTTGAATGTTTCATTCTGCGTCCTTCCTTCATTCTGCTTACTTACATTTCCAAAACTCAGTGAAATCAATTGCTGTTTGAAGGATACTAAGAGTAAACATGCTTTTTTTCCTGAGCACAGACTTTTTTCCCCGAGCTGTAAACGATTAATATTAATAATGGGGAAAATCTGTCATGTATAAACAATATAAACAAACAGTAACAACCACTTAAATTTGTTAATCTGAGATTTTCTTTTCTCTGATTATCTTTCATAAACAAAATATTTTTTTCACCAGACAGTATCCATTATGTTCACCCTTGGTGTAGTTACAAGGCAAAAAATCTGGATTATTGATGAAATAGATCATAATGGCTCTTACCAAGCTATTATCATTTATCATTTAAATGTGTATTCAATGAGCTTTAATCTGCAAATTTGTCACGATTGGGAGCCATTACGACTTAACAGATTCATTGTGTTTGCTTTATTCTTTTTTTAATACGATGCATGGTGCGTGTTCTGTAGGCTACACATGAAGTAACTTTACCTATCAGAACGGACCTTTAAAAAAACTTAAAGCAGATGAACAACAGCTGTTAATTGAAGTCTTCAGCCTTTAAAAGCACAATGCTGAAACACCGTATCGTTATATTAATAAATGAGTCCTGCAAAATCTTCATAACCAGGTATATTGCTCTTTCTTCTGAAAAGTCCCTATCTCCCATTACCCCTATAAACACCACCATGACCAGTCACATCTGAGATTTCGACTACATCAATTTCCTTCAGTCCCCTAAACAGGTACTTGGTTGAGACAAAGCAAACAAAATCAATGAATGCTCTCTCACCAGTACGAATCAGTCTGAGGTGTGTGCCGTATATTACACCAAGAAGCCAACCGATATCTATCCTTGTGTAGCTTGTTTAATTCGCAAGAGTCAATTAATAATGAGAAAACCAGTATGTCACACTTTGGCTAAAGCAGACAGCATAGAAAGTTCAGTATGCTGAGGAAGGCAGGCGATCCTGGATTTTTAGCTCTGTGTTTGTATAGCTGCACAATTTACAGAACTGCAAGAAATGTCAGTAATTGGCAATACACGAGCTTTTACTGGGTTCTGGCTATGGCAGATTAATTCCATATCCAGTTTGTATATAATTCACTTAATACCTTTTCTTACTCGGGGTTTGCAATTTCCTGAATAGAATCCCTCCGAAAGCGAGCTGCACGCTATCTGAGCAAACTCCCCTCACAGCCACCAGTAACGTTGCTGTTTGCTTTGAAACAAGACATGTTGGTTAAACGCAGAAAAGCTTATCGACCCAGAATTCACACCGTCCTCTGGTTGTGATCTCCCTTTCCTTCCTGACATTATCCACGAATGCTATACGGTGGGAAGGCTCCTCAGCCGGGCATGAAGCAAGATGCTAACAGGAGATCAGAACTCTTCATACCAAAGCACGGTTTACCTGATGCCTTTTGTAGCGTGCAGCAGGCTTCTCTGAACTGGTCTGGGGTGGGGAAATGGAGGCAGGTGATATGCATACGTGACTGACAGCTGTGCCAAGATTAGTTGGAACTAATGTGGCCTCCCAAATGGCTGTAAGACATCGTGCTCCTCCTGGGTAAGCAGCCTACAGCCCTGGAGCAGCTGAAAGCTCACCAAGCCACTGCAGCGTGGGGGGTGAGGAGGCTCTGCATGCCCCGGGAGGTGGGCTCCAACCACCCCTCAGGCCATGCCTGCAGGCTGCTAAAAGGAATGACAGTGCTGAAGGCTCTTCTCATTATACGTGGCAATACTGTAATTCCACAGAAAGCTAGCGGAGAGCTGTAGTGGGACCGCGTGACGCAGCCGCACTCTGCCCACCTGAGGAGCTCGTGGGCATTTTCACGCCCCGTGTTCACCTAGTAATGAATTACTCATGCCTTTTCTGAGGACGGCTGACTTTTGCCTTAACTACAAATACTTCCAAGCATTAAAAGATGCGCATCTAAAAATAAAAAAAAAGGAATCGTCTGTTGAGCTTAACACAAAATAATCTCACATAAAAGGAAGTGGTTTTTAACAGCACATATCTACTTTATGGCACTGGTCTCTTAACTTCGTGCTTATGAGTTAGGGAAACAGCTCCTTGGTGGATTACTTTTCATAGTTGGCTCAGTAATGTGTTTACAAAGCCATTGTTGCAACTAGATGCTTATATATTTTGATATACAGCATGCACTACAACAGTCCATCTTCAGAGATTTCATGCTTATTTTAAAAACCTATTTAATTGTTTCTTTAACTTCCCTCCCAGCAAAGCACAAGTTTATTGCCAGATACTCCAGGGCTCCATAGTCCAGTCTGACAGTAATTAAGGCAGAATTAGTGGTGCTTTGCAGGAAATGGCAACAGTGGCAAGTGTACTACAGGACGGGCCAAATTAATCTCTGACAGCAACACCTCTGAAATAACTAACTTACTCTGGGAATTAATTTGACACTTGAAATTTCAAATAATAGCCTCTATTTTTAACTGTCTGACATTACTGAAGCACAAAACTCAGAGCCTGAGAAACGTTAAGTGGATTTTGTTTTCCTTTGTTGGAAAACTGCTCACCTGCTCACCCACTGTCTGCCTTGTATCAAGTGAACAGTCCACTCCAGAAGACTGGAGTTTTGTTGAAATGATACAACGCACGATTTCAACACAACCTGCACTTGCTTAATGCTTAACTGCCCTTGATAACGGACAGTATTAGTGATAAACGTTATCTCTAAACTATGCAATGAACGATGCAAAACACATTACCCGAAATTTTGTGTTTGTGATCATCTGTCATATTTCCTCTGATTCTATAATTATACAATACACCACCACATAACAAATCCAATACTTTGGTAGTATAGTCTTCAGAAAACTAAAAGTATTTTTCTGTGCACACCACTTACTTGAACTCAGACTCCAAACACAGTCTTAGGATTCTGCAGTAAGTTTGGATACCAAGCTTTAACAAAACCATCTCTTCCAAAAATATAATGCCATCTACCTACAGTCGTTAACCTTTCACCCAGCTACATATAGTACTTGCAATCTAATCAGATTCTGCAGCAGTTATCTAACTGTACAGAGCATCTAATCCAATTCCAACAGTATCTGTTTGTCCATTAAGAAACCTCCTTTATCTGCTATGTAAAATCTATACATTTTTGTGATTTTCATTATTTGGTTTTGTTTTTTTTTTTTCGTTTGTGAAGAAGACAGCAATCCCTACAGGGACTTCAGAAAGAGGGGCTAGTGGCTGCTAGGAGGCAGCATCTCCTTATGTGATGGGGTTTCATTCTGGTCCTGCCTGGCCTTGGGAGGGGGAGCAGGGCCCTCAGAACATCCTCAGGAGCCCAGCGTCTTTGGGGAAAGCCACAGGTTAGCGTGAGACGGTGTTCCAAACTGATCTTCAAGGTTATTTGATTTTAGGATGAGGGGGATTCCTGGATAATGTGGAAAAGCACAGGAAATCCTTTATGTGACCCTCAGCACCTTCTCCCTTCAAGTTGCAACTGCATTGTGTGCTCCATGGGGAAAAAAACCCAACCTCCTTTAGCAGTGAAGGACTTGCACTATTATCTCCCTCTGACCGTTGCATTGATTAGATTGGAAAATGAGCAACTTTTATCACACTTGATCTGAAATAGGACTATCTAGCTTATGTTTATCCCTTTACATCTACAGAACAGATAATTGCATGGATCCTGGGAGTCAGGAGAGACACTGTGATGTCTCTTGATCCCTGGTGTCAGGTTAAAGGAGAAAAAAATAGAAAGTTAACCTGTGATTTAACACCAGACACTGTCTGGCTCCTACTACCAGTCTGGTCTGGGCAATTTAGACCTTTGTGAGCGCATGTCTGGCTCCCTTCTCACCATGCAGGTTTGCTTTGCTGCCTCCTCTAATATCAGTCTGTGCTGGATTCTCCAGTATGTGCTTTACTTTGAATTGCAATAGAATTTTTGCTTTAAAAAAAAAAAAGAAAAAAAAAAAGAAAACAAGACACTGTTTTCTGGGTCGTTTGTTGGTGTTTTTTCATTTCTCTCTCCCTTATTTTTATTAAGTACAGGGAAAGGCAAATTATTTCAATTAAGAGCCTGTAACCAACAATTGTAAGCAACCTTTCTTCAGTTCAGTGCAGCAGTTGCAGTTTTAAGTTTCTCCCTGTTTCTGTCAGGATCTAATTTTCAAGGCCCCGTTGCCATGGCAGCAAGTTGGAATTTTAATCCAGTACTAAAGGTCAAGACAGGTCACCAGTTTCAGTTCCTCTTCAATCTCTCCATGAAGAGCCACAAAAAGAAGCTGAGATAAAGGTCTGACCTAACAAAAAATTCCAGTCTAGCACACAGCCAGACTTGAAGCTGTATGATTTGTATAGGCTTTCAAATTTGTCTGGAACTATTGAAATTCATGCTAAATCAAATACGGGCTGCAATGATTCACATTCCTCCTTCTCTGCAGAAAAGCACACGCATATCCTTAAAACACGGTTACGTGCATGTAACTTCTCAGAGATACCCAAAAAGCAAATGCTGCACTAGAGTCTAACAGTCTCCGTAGCTGTGAAGGCAATCCCCTTGTTACTGGAGATATTTACTACTTTAGCAGCCTCAGATGAGTCTGACAGCTGCATTTAAGTCTTTCTTGTCAATATGAGGTAGGTGAGCGAACATCTTCCTTTCAAAACACGTAAAGATCTTTTTGTGAAGCATTTTGACTAAACAAGGCTTTCCAGTAAGGGACAATTTCCTGAAAGTTAAACTACCTTTATATTTTGTTTAGAATTTTTATCTTGAAGGATAAAAAGCTCCTGCAGAAGTTCGGAAATAACCTCTTATTTGCCTCTTTATCTAGGCTTCCTCCCGTGTTTTCCGTAACATGGATTTTAATTAAACAATTGGTTTGCACCTACTGAAGCAAGGCACAGGCATCTCCCTCCTCCTCCAGGGCTACATGATTTTTCCGGGAAGCTGCGGTTACAGCATTAGAAAAGTCTCAAAATGCAGTTTTCAGAGATGCAAGTGAGGAAAGCATCTCTTCCTCCAGGAATTCAGAACAATTATTAGCCCAGCAGTGGGGAATATTTTCCCATTTCACCATTTAGGAGGCTCTATCTGTAAGGTAAAGCTATTCCAAATCTGTGGCTCCAACCAAAGGCTATCCAAGACAGAAGATAATGCAGCGAGCGTGGCCTAGCCCCATGGGGCGCTGTGAGAACTTCACTTCATAAAAAATAAACCCTCTGGCCAGAAAATTGATAGGCTTTGGAGCCCTGCTGAGCCCTCGGCCCAAAGGATAATGGTAGCAATATAAGTTCCTCTGGATGGAGACTGTAAAGCTGAGAAAAATGTGGTGGATTATTGGGGTTGTCAGAGGGATTCAGAGGAAAGATGCAAAGGATTTAAGTTGTGATATTAGGAAAAGTGGCTGTTAGTCTCACCTAGGATATTTAGGACACAAATTGGGAGGTTCAAGCCCACTGTGGTATTATGAATGCCAAGCCTCCTGGCAAAATCCATTCTCCTTTCAAGCTTATCACCCATTTCCCATTATGACTATTTTGCGGCGTGGTGCAGATGAATCTGGGTGACAGTTTTCTGTTTGTCTCAGGCTACTGAAGTCTACAAAGCCAATAAGACAGGAGTAAAAATGAAAGGGACAAGAGCAAAGAGCATCAGGAAGAAAATGCCAGAGAGTCATAGTTTGGCTCTGAACCTGAAATTTACTGACAGGTCAGAGTTAAGACAGTCCAAGAGATCCAAATTACGGTGGCCAGAAAGTCAAGCAAGAAGTTAGTTTTTATGTCTCTCAGTAAGCACGCAGCTCACTAAACACATGGGTGGGTGAGGAACTGAGTGTGGTGACTTCCTCTGCTCTACCCTGATTTACATTTTCAAATTTATTGAGCCCACTTGTTTTTCAAGATCAACGTTTGAAGTTGCACTGAAGTTTGGAAGTGATTCCATCCCATAGAAATGTAAATTGGGAGGTTGGTTTGAGGTGGCCTTAAGCCATGAAGGCACGGCATACGCTGTTGCCTGTGGAAAAAGGTCTTTAAATAAAGGGAAACCTGTAGCAGATTTGCAGCTTCCAAAATGGGAACTGGTATGTAGTGGACAGGGATACACATCCGGAACCCAAACATGTGTGTCATTTACCTGTTTCTATTAATACTGACACTTCAGTGGTCACAGTTCAGTGGTTGCCTACATTGGGCAGTGATGCAGTAGTGTATCCTACTCAGAGAACAAAGTCTTTCAGCTTCTACTCATTAGTTAGGGTAAATAAATACTGAATTTTTAATGGGGGTTTACACAGTATCAGAGGAAATTCAAATGGTTCAGTGCTTGCTTGAGTTGCACTCAGCAACACTGGCAAGAATGCAGTTAGTTAGCTTGTTTCAGGCATTCTTAAAGGCAGTAATGATGTGAGTTTCTGATAGCTGAGAAAAATTATTCAACACTGATCAGAAAAATATAAGCGAATTAATTTAGTTTGGTTCCCACAGTCTTTTAAACTGATTTATAAACATGTCAGGAGAAAGAGATCATGGAAAAGAATGTATTAGGAAATAACTTTATTTTGACAGGGAGGTTAAACTGTATGTGAGCCAGCTGAATAATGAAAACAAATTAAAAGTCTAATTTAGAAATTATTTTGAATAATGGGTTTATCTTCAAGGATAGAGGGCTTTTAATTACAACACTGGATTTTAATGTATTTTACAGCAGCTGAAATATTTTGCAAGTTTGTTTCTATAGGCAACTGTCCATAGGAAATGCTTGCCTGTTTTTATTCCCCATAACTTAGTACTTTGCTCAAAAGGAAAAACCTGTGGTAGTGAGGAACAAAATGATACATCTTGACTAGCTATCATTGCTCCAAACCCAAGAACTTATGAGGTAAAAGGATGGAAAACAAAATTCTAACTAACAAAATAAAACAGTAAATATGAAAGATGAATGACATCTTATCAAAACAGACTCTTCTGTTTTCATTTGCTATTTGTCCCTTTAATACAGTGCATTGGAGCTCTCTAAAGATTAATGGAGTTCCAATTACATGCCACTGCTGTTTCACTTATCATAATTTGTACATGGCAGTGCAAGTCCCTGGTATTCATGACTTTCTCAGTTTACCCAGAGGGAATATCTTTGGAACTTCCTACTTGTAGCAAACAGGCAGTACTTAGTCCAATGATTAAAGCTTGCCATGCTTGCTAAGTGACAATGAATGTATGCTATGAAAGTAAGCAGGTATCAGCATTGGGGGATCAATTGACACTCTCATGCTTTGATATAATCAATTAAAAACTGTAATTAGAAATACTAAAATTTCAGCTTCTTTAATGTATTACACCTGGGATGGATAGTGACAGGTACTCAGATAGAGACTTGGATACATAAATAGAAATATTCTTCCTATTCCAGTTGGAGATGAATTTTACATTATTGGTTCCTGTGATTGAACTGAAAATGATGCACTAACATCGAATGAATCCTAGTTTTTTTTAATCTGATTCCTTTCAAGGTTGAGACTTCATCAGTGCTTCTTGATTTGAACGTTCTGAATAACAACATTACTTGTTGTCGCATTATCCAATATACAATCCTTGGTGTAAAATCCTCTTGATGTCTGATTACTCTTCATAAGGACCTCATGCCGATTCATTTCAAACTGTGAATTACCTTTAATTCATAGCTTGAACATGCTGCCAATTTTTGTTTTCCATGCTCCCAGGTGGCTGTCCCTGACACAGTGGAGAACTTCCAAAAAGCCATTAGATACTTATGAAAAGTAGTTAGATGTCAAGCAGCACATTTCCATTTTCAAACAGGCTTCCAGAAAGCATTATGATAATCTTTGGGATTAGAAAAGTACTGCTATGTACTGAAATATTTTTAGAACCATGAAGTGAAATCCTGGCCCAAATGAAACCAGTGGTGAGCCCATTTTGAAAAAACATTGATGAAATATCACATAAAGACTTTCAGCTGCTTGTTTTGTTTTTAAGCCTTTCTATTTAGCTGTTCTCCAGCCCCCCACAGGTTGTGTATCATTAAGTATGATGGATAACAAAAACTCTATAAAGATAAAATAAGCTGTTTTTGTCTGATCCATAAAAATTTGCTGCTCTAAATTTTTAATGGTTTCCGGTAGTTCTCTGAGCCCATGAGAAGGGCCTTTTAATACTGTATTAATACAGTAAGTATAGGAAGTAATTTTATGACAGGGGAAGAATACCATTACGATTACATTCTTCTTTTAAGTTAGGCTTTTATGGAAACTACCCAAGACTACTCTGCAGCATGATTTCAAAACACAGGATGTACTTGATTAAAAAGGTTCTGGATACTTTCCAACTGGATAGAGGCCAAATGCTAACAACCAAAACAGAACAAAAGGACTGGATGTTTGAGGATGACATACTTGCAGTGGTAATTATATAACAGAAACCTAAGTCGCGAGCTGAGTTCGTACCCTCAAATTCATGGAAGTTGACAGAAAATCCTTCTCAGTGCAATTGGCTGCACCTTATCTGTTCCTGTTTACTATGCTTCATAATAAACTAATCAGAGTAGACTGGCTGAAAACTGACTGTACAATACCCAGTGGAGATTTACAGTGAATTTGAAATTAAAAAAAAAAAGAGGGATGCCAAGTGCCTTAGTTTTACATAGCCTGATTTCAGCTATTGAAAGTCACCATGATATACACACACATACGTGCATCACTGTTCAAAATGTAATTTTCAAGATTTTTGAGTACAACTTAGGCACTGACGTTAGTTACACATACACGTACTCATGTACAGCATTTAGACATAAACCCAACTACTCTATCTCCTGTTTTACCTGTTGGAAAGCACTGGTGACAGGGTTTCTCCATCAAGGGGATGTAATAATGTACATTGAGATAGCAAGGATGAAATCTGTATTTCAGAAAGCTTTACTTAGACAAGAAGTCATGCATCTTGCATGTCCCTACAAAAGCAAGATGTTGGTCAATTAATCTACCTTGCTGTACGTTGCCTCCATTCTTCCCCCTAGAAGGACACACCTGAAAGCTTATCTTGCAAAGATCGTACATCCCTCTGGTCTGATCTTCCATGATGCCAAGGTTTCTACACTTGAATTCTGTAATGACCTACAGGCAGCTTGGCTGCTGGAGCAGAACACAGTATCATGAAGGTAAAGTACCTTTGTTCTGCACCCATCGCTCAACTAGTCATGGTATAACTCAGCGATATGGGGAATGCCAGCACACTACTACCAATTCCTATGAATTTCTAACAAAGCCAATGGCATCTATAAGACTGTCACTAGGACCAAAGTAAAGGAAAATATAACTTAAGTTTCACTAGAATGACATGTAAACTTAAAGTTCCAGGATATCTAGGAACATGTCCAGGTTAAAAGGTCTCTAACAAAGTACACAGATGAACAACCCCAAATTCAGTCAGATCTGATCAAACTGAAATACAGGTAACAGATCCCATTGACGAAAAATATAAGGAATTGGTTGGGGGATACAGTTTTGAAGTCAGCATGATCAAGCTGTGTGGTTGACGGTTGTAGCAACAGATGTTACTGGGGAGAAGCTGGACTGTAATTTCACTCATACATTCTAATATCCCTGAATCTTAACAATGTTAGAAAGATTAAATCCTTCTTAATACAAGTACAATCTGATAAATACTGTGTTATTAAAATAAACAATGACTGCAGGAGCCGTCGATCAGGGTTTATTTGGATTGCACTATCCAGCTCTACTTGATACCTTCACATCTCCCTGCCCCACTCTCTGCTTTAATTTCATTATGTCCTCAAGTACTGCAATTCCCAGTGAAAGTGGTGGTAACTGCACACACAGATCTAAAGAAACAAATTGGCCTCGTAATACCAAGTCTCACAGTGGACTGCCTTCTAACCTCCCAAAGCCCTATGGAAATTCTTAGAAGCTGCCTTAACAATTTTTCTGCAGTAAAAGAGAAAAAGTGATAGTAATGGGTTAGCTGATCTTCATTTGGAAGCTAAAAATAAAAGTAGCTTTATTGCAGCTCTGATCTCTCATGTGTAAAATCTATCACCTACCATAAGAAGGCAGTTCATTGCAGCAGAAATCTGATTGATAGTACTGGAACTTTAGATCAAGCAGCAGAACAGAGAGCAACTGGTTCATAAAATGTACTCAGTGTCTTCGGGTTTTATATCAGGCTTCCTATAGCGAGCTTTGGTCCCATTAAATGCACTATATACCACTGAGCTCTGAAGCACTGTTCTTTTGAAATTCAGCTTATAACTATAAACCATGATTGACAAGTCTATTACCGTTGGTTACAAACTATTGAAATATTGTATTTTATGGTGTACTCACTAAAATATTTTTCACAGTGGAATCCAAATACAGTTGCTTTAGGAGAAAAATTATTTTAAGATGTAATAATATTTTTTTACTTCTTTTTTTTTTTTTTTTTTTTCCCCACTACAGAATGTGCTTGATGTTCGGTTTGGATCACTGAGATGTTCTGAAACATGAATGCATCCATTCTGTGGCCAAGAACAATGGGTATTTTTGGCTAGATTCTTCAAAAAACCCAAGCCATTACTGGAAATCAGACAGCAAAGGGCAAACCCCACTTTGTTACTAAGTTTCATAAATAAATGCTATTCATGCAAATTAATCTATTTATCATTATCATTCCTATCCAATTCTCATTCAATCTGAAGAAAAAATGATTAATTTTAAAACCAAATTAGTCGTTCAACCGTAATTTTTGTAAAGCTTTACTCAACCAACTTTTTTTGAATGAGTACTCCCCTGACTTGAGCTTATGAGTAAAGAGATGGACCTTCAGAGCCCGGTCAGTACATCAGTGAGTTTGGAACCCACATCCAGTCCAGTCCTGAATCTCTTACGTGGTCACAGACAAGTGATTCAAATCCAACAAGTCCTTTCCTGTACACAAACTTGCACTAAGAATCAGTACATTTAAATTTATTTAGAAAAACTATGTATGTATCTTCGCATTGATTTTTATTTCCCAATAGGAATTTACTTAAAATTGTGTCCTTAGCAGGTAAAAGGAAACCTCTAGAACAATTTTGCAATCATTTAAATGAACACATTGTATTCACACCAGTTAAGCCAGTGCAGTTCTTTAAAACATTTGAACATTAAAAAAAATAGCACTGAGCTGAAATCAGACCCACACGTTTTCCTAAGTATGAAAACATCCATCTACTTTTCAAAGTTATTATTTAACTCCTGTTTGTAAATTACTCTGAGATCCTGGGGTAACAGTTCAATCTCAACTCACTGCTACATTATTGCAGCCTTACACCAGAGAAGCACCAAAGAAAGATGGTTTAACACAATGGAGAATTAGCTCTTCCAGAATTTTAAACTGTCATGTTTATAGATCATCTGTGACTTTCAGCTGTTTCAAAGTGTATGAAACTCAAGACCAGCTTTTCAACACCAGCTAGCAGAATCATTCGGTATGATGTGTTTTATTCTCTCTCACTGTATGAATGTTAAAATTCCTGCATCATCTGTTCATTGGGTTGCATTTTCTATTGTAAGAGGCTTAGTATCTGATGAGAGAAGCATAAAAGTGATTTAATTTTGGCAAGCTGTACAACTAAAATCAGCATTATTTCTGCTTAATAAACTCATCTTTCACGCATACCTGTTATCTAATGCTTAAAAAGAAGAAACAGTAATAAGCACTGAAAGCATAAAACTGGTTTATGGCTAATTTTTAAAGAGTACTGAGAACACCTGAACACCAGGACAAGATTATGAGCAGAGCTAGATTTTTAGTTACCTTTGGAGAAATAAGCTTGTTCTTTATGATAAATTCAAAATGAGATTTAAAGCTGGAAATAATAATACTTACGACTTTTGTGGCACTGACTTAGTTGCAACTTTCCCTGCTGGATCACTCCACTCTGCAAACAAAGGAAACACATTTTCAAATGTCAAAAGATTACTGTAGAATTAAAATGCACCCAAAGCTGCCAGCCCATCTAATTATACTTGGTTTCACAACATGCCACAATGCATAACATGTAATAAAAAATGGAACGGATCTGCTTTAGCACCACAGAAATTAATTTTTTATCCTTTGTTTTAATGATGCTAAGCAGGGAAGAAAAGAAAAACACCCAGCCCTGACTGTTAGGACTAGGATGATAAAGACCTACTTTGTACATTGTATCCTGAGGTCAGATGTTGGGAGTCCTACAAAGAAGAACACACAACATGTCAGCATTAGTTAAATAAGATGAAGAAGGTAAGAGATACCTCGGCTTGCTCGGTTAAGAGCACTGGCATTACACAAACAGGGAAGGAGATGGTACCAGGAAAGGATCATGCCATTGTTAAGGCAGCACCAGTGACATTAGCTTAAAAAAACATTAACTGTGGAGGCAGAGCATCACTGAGGGACCGTTTCACAGTCCAACAAGAGCTTGTCCTCAGCTGCTATAAATCTACATGCCCACTTGTGGAGACACTGCCCAGATTTATACCCGCAGCGGTCCTCGCCTTTCCCAGGCCTGGCCACGGCTGTGTGTGTGACCCATCTATGATGTGCAATTTAGGCCTCACCAAGAATTTAACTATGCATTAAATTCAGCATCACTGCCTTTCTTTTTCTGATCTCACTGCTTGTAAATACAGTGACCTTTTACTGATAGTCACTCTTTTCATCTGGACTGTGACACCCAGGGTTTAATAAAGACGCAGGAAGCTGATCTTCACCTGATGGAAACTGGTCTAAATCCAATGAAATCAATGGAAGTACAGCAACTTTAAACCAGCAAAGAATCTGGCTGGTAACACTGAACACACTAATGCCAAGATCCATGCTGGCTCACAATAACTAAGCTGCTTCCTTAATGTCACAGTGTTTTCTTGCTTAGTTTTTCTCTAGGCTTTATAGTCCACAGCGATTGTAATCAGCTTTCCTTCCAAGCAGAGTTTGATCATTTGAAATTAAGGTGTTATTTACAACCTCATCTTACAGTACTTTGCTGGAAGTGTTAGTTCTGTAGGATGTTAAAGTCATTAAAGCCCTCGCTGAACTTCCTCTTAGGGCATTATTAGTTCCTAATATTATACTGTGCTGTCAGTCAGTCCCTTGTGAAGTAAATCATGCCCTAAGAGTAAACATGGCACTTTAAATTTGAATGTCAAAGGGATAAATTGTTCTGATAAGTTCTGCCTTTTTTATCACACTTTTTTTTTTTATAAAGATTTCTCATGAGGATACTTCTTTTTAATAGTTAAATTGAGAGTTCCTAATAGTGCCCATCTCTGGTTTATATGGATGCACAATATAGCCACATTGTGTAAGATTTATGATTTGGCTATCTGTAACTAATTTAACGTGAAGATCTGAAGAGACACTTCTGCTGTATTTTTAAAGGAAAAATAGCAAACTTGGAAACATTTATGTGTTTGCCTATTTCCTGAAACGCTAACTCAACAACGACAAAATAGAAAATCTAATTTATATTTTGTATTGAAGTGATATGGTTAAGAATTTTAGGATCAACATTTAACATGCCCAGAAATTAACTTTGATGTGGATATTAAAAAGTTCAAAGCAAACTTAATAAAAACAGAAAATCAAAACAAAGTCTTAGCTTCTCTGAACCTGTGCTTATACTGCTGCCAATGGAGATGTTGGCAGTCTGCAGGACTTAGACTAATTTCTGTGGGGCCCATGAAAAACAGAGCACTAATTTAAGAGACGGTATAAATCAAAAAAAAACCACCCAAAAAACATCAGCTTCCAGTGGGCAAAACCCTCTACTCTCACTGTATTCACACTGGTCAGACTCCATTGTCACCTAAATGGGTTCAACTGACTTTAACCCAATTTACAGTGAGGATTATACTCTTGTAGGATTATGAGTCCTGATGTTTAATGCTGCAGCAGTTAACTGCAGTGACAACGGCACTGCTAGAACTTTAGCAGTCACATTCCATTAAAATAAGGCATTCTGGGCACTGGCTTTGTTTTTTTTAAGGAGCCACAGATACTGCTAATTTCATATGATTTTCAACCAAGTATGTCAGCTGCATTTCAGACACAGGAATATCTGCCAAACAGATAAAATCAGTAAGAGGAAAATTAAATTCCAGCTTCTAAACCAGGATATCGCTGCTAGAACCATAATATCAAGCAGTACCAGTTTTATAAGCTATTTTTTCAAGGTCCTGCCATCAGAAGAAACTTTTATGTAGCTCCATGTTAGACTGATGTACATTTCGCACCTTGAGAAAGTTCTCCCCTTCCCCAAACATCATCAGCTCCCAGTTGTTCAGGTCCCAGCAAACGATACCTCCAGCCCTGGGATTGAGCTTGATCTCTAACAGTGCTGTGAGAATCATAGCAAGGAGGCAGCAACAGAAGTTGGGCTGTTGTTCAGCCCAAATCATACAACTTTAGCAACTCACGGCGTGTTAGGTGAGGTGCAGGTACTCTCCAGGCATGTGCTTTTGACAGGGCAAGTGCTGAGCGTGTGCTTTTAACAAGGCCAGTGCTGAGGATTGCACTGCCAACTTTGTGTGCCCTTGGAGTGTGCACCCACAGAGACACCACCGCACTGTTCGCACGCAGAAACACTGTACATCACCACCATTTGACCACAATGATGACCTCATGATGCAATCAATCACTAAGTAGGAACAAATGAGCATTTCAGCCATTGCATTGCACAAATGATAAACGGAAGAAAAACAAGTAAAATATCTTGCTCTTGATGTAGAAAGGCCCTTAAAACCACAGACAGAAAGTTCGCTTTGCCTCCATTGTAACTTCTGCAGCTTTAAGCAAGCAGTCCTGCTAGTAAAACCAGTCTGATTGGGACTTTTCAACTAAAAATAGTCTTAGAAATTTTTGAAAATGGAACCAATTACAAAAATAAACTCTCCAGTGAAGAACACTCAACAGAACCGAATGTTAATCAGGTCACAGGCAATAGCCTACTTGTACCTTGCTTGGGATAGAAAACTTGGTCTGCTCAGCCTTGCCAGGAGTGTGAATAGCAGTAAGAGGAGGAGGCCAGGAATGGGTCATCTCCTAGGGAAGAAAAAAAAGACACGTTTTTGAAAACAAATTCATGTACTTAAAGAAGAAAGAGAGCAAAAAACCCAATCATGTGTTATCCACAAAGACTGGAGATGCAATTGCTTAAGGAAGCATCACCACCTATCTTCACTTGGTAGATGAACACCTTAACTACCCAATAGGCAGTATGTTCTGGGAATGAGGGTGAAGACAGGCTTTACTCTTGAAAATTTTGACCATCTCTGTCTTCATCATGGTGGCAGTTGACTCCACCTCACCATGGTGAGCATGCCAAGCTGTACAAATGAAGCCATCATAGGTATACAACAGAGTTTCACCTAAAAATCCCAAGCAGGAAGCAGATCCCTTCTGTACTGCACTGGATACAATCCTATAGAGGACTGCATGGTGGCAAAATCCCCCCTATTCAAGATTGCACAGTGGCAAAAAAGCCCCAGAGGCAGGTCTAGAAAAAGCTGGAGTGGCCTCGCAGCGTGAATGCCTGGTGTAGAAGAGAGTGGGGACAGCATCCTATGCAACAAGGCATCTTCTCATAGCACCGGCCACAGGCATGTACTGTGGTATGCAATGTCACAGCATCAGAGTGCAATCAACTCTGGTTTAAAAGGAGGGACCGAGAGGTCAGGCGATTTGCACAGGGTTACACGAAAGCCCGTACTTAACTGGGAAATTCAAGTCTCCAGAGAAGACTTGCTGACCAGAGCATCTAAGCAACAGGCCCCTTCTCTGTATCAGGAAATTCACGTGCACGTCCCAACTATCTTCAACCACACAGCTGCCCCTGGCTATGAGACAGAAGCAGAGGGGACAGCACACACCCTGCTTTTTCACACCGAGGCCCAGAACAGCCACCCCATCGAGCTCGGTGGGACCAGACTGGGGCTGATGTTCGGAGGAGGGGGAAAAAAATCAGTAAAACAGAGAAACTGCAAGTGTTGTTTTAGGCAGAGCTTGTAAATGCCCTTCTAATGAGTGTGTTTTATAGTGGATGCTGCTCCATTCTCTCTTATCTTTATTTTTAATTTAATAAATATTCAGAGAGGCAGTAATGCTTGTCTCTGGCAATCTGTTATATCTTTATCTTGGTTGTTTTTCTTTGCCTACAAAGCTCAGAAAGGACTCTTGAGACAAGGGAGACAAAGAGCAAAAGAGGGTCTGATCTAGGAAATTTTGTGTGCAGTGGTCATAATCCTGACGGCACTAAACTGAATTTCCCAGCTGCTCTTTCATACTGGTCATGCCGAGGGCCAGTCACAACAAAGCCTATGAACAGACAAGTTTCTGTAGGTAACACAACAGCCACCACAAATGCTCCACAAAAAAAAAGCTCCAACATAATAGAGTTATTTAAAGCAAATAACTGTTGTCAAAAGGGCAGCGTGATGGGTGCATGTGGGCTGAAGGAATGGCCCGGGTGTCGATGGCTGGCTGCTAATGCGTAATTCACCAAAGATACAGCCAGCAAGCTTCAGGTTGTCAGTTGGCTCTCACAAACCATGTGCCATCCTGGAGGTTAGGGGTGAGAAAGAAAAACTACGCACCATGGTCCTCAGTCAACGGGACAGACGGCCATGTGAGCTTTCCCCAAGCTCCTCTCAGGCACTGGTATTTTATTAGAGCCCATCAAATCTGCACCCTTAGCCACGCCGCTAGTGCAGCAAGGTCTGGCTGAGCCCTGCAAGGGAGAGAGCCCGGGATCAGTCGAGATGGAGAGAAGCCCTCTCCTAGTGCTGGCTGAGCAGCAGGAAGGGCTGGGCTGGCAGCTCAGCCCCACTGGGCTCTGCCCCTCTGCCCACTGGGCTCTGCCCCTCTGCCCCCACCGGCACAGTCCCCGTGGACGCGCCTGTGGCTTAGCCAAAGGGCCACAGAGCTACAGGCAGCGCAGCCTGGGGCCAGGCTTTGCCAGCTCCTTGTGCGGATGACCCAGGGACAGGGGAGGGTGCAGATGACTCTGCACTCCTGAAAGACCTTTTTTGTTCCTGCCTGTCGAGCTCAGGGCCCGTTTTCATCGCACAAAGCCCAAACAGTGGCAATGAGGAGGTTGGTGAACAGCTCATCCCTCTCGGTCGGTGAGTCTGCGGCAGCCCAGCGCAATGACAGAAAGTACACTATTACACTGCACTGATTGTTTGACCTCTGCACAGAGGAAGGCAGAAAAAAAGATTTAAGCATCTGGTGAACTTTTCTGTGAGATAATATAATCCAAATCCTGCATGCCTCTGCCAAATCCTATGCCACAGAGGTTGCTTTGTGGCAAATCTCTTCATAACAAAATGATGAAACGGAGCCTGTATCACATAATTAGAAGAGGGACAGGCAGCCTCATTGAAAGCAGAAATGAAGCATATTCTAGAACTGCGGTTACAGGCTTAACCTCAGTCTCTTCCTATCCACACATAAAAGGCTGGGCAGAGAGCTTAGGATGCACGGGAAGGTGATACCAGCAAGTATTTCAGAATATTCACAGTCAAAAAGCATCTAGTGTCCACTATGTATCAACTTGGTGGGCTGAAGTGTAAGCAAAACTGCTCAGCTCCCTGTTAGGGGGCACCTGAACATAAAACTGCAGGAAAAGGAAAAACGAGTCTTTATTTGAGGAAATCCAATTACAAGGTAAGAAATCCTGACTCCGCTGAGGTCAGAAGCAAAAGTCAATGCCAGTGAGGTTAGGGCTGTCCAACCTATGCGTTTACAGAGTGACCTTGTGAGCATCAAAGTCTATTACGAAGGTACCAGCTAGCTACACTGAAGCATTTCGCTTCAGTTGCCACCCTAATAAAAAACATCGGGTAGAAAATTCCAGATAGGCTCACACGTGCCAAACAACACAGGCATTCAGCTCGGCGGGGCAGTGGTGAGGAAGTGCATAGCGACTCCAAGGAACCCACCCGCCTCTACTACAGAGGGCTGCCTCAGCACTGTTGACCGAAGAACCTTGAATGATGAGAGGGCGGGTCTTGTGTTTACCCGTCTGAAACCTGTCGCTTCAACACGGACGGGCAGCAAGCCCACAGCGACCCCCGCGCAGCTGCACCCTCTACTCACGCGGGGCGCTACTGAGCTCCGGGGTCACGTGCGAAACCAGCACCGCGCCGCTTTCGGTGGAGGGGCAAAACCCCAACCCCACAGCCTGCAAGAGATGGGACCGTCTGCTTAACTCTCTCTTCCTCTGTTCCTCAGGCACCTCGACGTTACTTCGGAGGATCAGAGGAAAGGATGCCATTTGTTTAATCATCGACGTGACTTCACCGTTCTTTGCCACGCCCCAATTTCTTTTGGAGGTCCCTCATCTTTAAGTACCCGCTAAGCTCTATTTTGTTTCACTTGTGAAATGTGATATATCTACCTTCTCATATGTTGTGACTATAAGGAACCACACAGTGTGTGTGCTGTGTATGCATCCATTAAGATGTGTATATAAACATCTTGGTTTCTACCTGGGAAAGTAGGCAGGGAACTGCATTCTTTTTTTTTTTTTTCTTTCCCCAGGAAAAGTTAAAAAAAACTTTAATCAATCCAAATTTGGAAGTATTTAGAAATTCCTGGAAGTAACAATAATAAAACTGAGCATATGAAATGCTTTAAAGAGGAATTTAATGGAAACAAAGTAATCCCACAAAATTGAGTTAGGATTTATTTTCACATGGTTTGGACTTAAAATAATTCCAAAATCATGTTAACTGCTGGAGTGGGTAGATGACTGCTATGGAAGCATGCATTTTTTTACAGACCTGGAGATTAAATAGGAAAGTAAACCTGCACAGTTTGTTGGCTTAGAAGTCACTGTGGTCCTCTGATGTAGTAACATCAAGAATCCTCCTTTCTGAAAATTACTTAAACATTGTTGTAATTGCCTCCATGTGCTTTATTTATTGGAGCTAGGCACGCTCGTCCCTTCAGCTAAGTCTGCTTTTTTCAGCTCCAAAAGCCCTCAGGTAAGTAACTAAGGACGCATGCAGACGCGATCTAAAGAATCACCAAAAAGACAGATACTCCAAGAAAACTTTTTAAGGGCTGCAGAGGTATAAGGCTAAATCACTATTTAAATGAAGGAGAGGACTGGGGAAAGATCTAAACTTGCAAGGTTCTAAGTCAGAGCAAGAGAACTGAGTACAGGGGATATGGGGCAGATGGTAAATAGCTTTAGAAAACCAGTCCCTAAAATTAACAGCCGCCTTTAAGATTTATTTCCTTTCTCTGTATTTCATTTTTCCATCATTTCCTTCTTGTTCAAAAGAAAGCCTGCAGTGTTTTTAAATACAGATAAAAGCACTGAGCTGGGCTCTAAGAGGTCATTATGGAAAAAAGCAGCTAGACTGTGCACTCTGTGTTCCTACTGAGGCAGCTTCCCTTCCTACAGCGCACTCTAAACTGCTTAGCTTGATCTAATTTGAAGCCTCCCAAGATATAGGGCTCATGCTACTCCTTTTGGGAGAATTGAGGGGAGACATGAGAACAGTCTTCAATTACAGAAAGAGCTGCTCCTTAAAGGAAAGAATAATCTGTTCTCCAGTTTTATGGTGGATATGAACTTAAACTGCAGGCAGAAAAATTCCAGTCAGACACAAGAAAAAGCTCTCTAATGGTAAGGACCGTGCAGCACTGAAACAGATTGCTCAGAGAGCTACACAGGCTCCATCTTTGGAGGAACACACTTAAGAACAGATTAGCACACATCAGCCAGGAATGGCTTTGGCAGAATTGATTCCTGCATTGGGACCATTGGGACAGGGATGTGTAGTAGATGATGAGATTTCTAAGACCCTTCACAGCCCTTTTTCTTGTTCTGTAGTTTGATAGATCTCTCTTGGTCAAACACTGCCCTTACTGCCTCTTGTGAATAGTAGATCCATAAAAGGCAACAGAAGAAAGCAACAATCCCCATGTTTTCCCTCTGTGGTATTAGAGTCCACAAAGGCAGTTTCAGGACCAATCCTTCGCCCATATCATTAGAGGGCAACTAGAGGAGCAGGAGGAGAAGTAGCTCTGCAAACATTGCTAGCAACAAATGCGACCTGAGGCCACTGCTGCTAGAGACCTTATCTGCAGTTATTCTCTCTGTCAACTGTCCTTCTCAGTCCTTTCAACCCTTAGCTAAATCTGTTGCTTTAAACTTTCTCCAATTTTATGTTTCAGATTGTTAGACTTGCATTCAGAAAAAAAAAATTAATATATGATGAATAGATGTTCTAAGGTTATTACAAACTTGATGTTACAGCTGGTGCTAAGCAACCTACTGTCTCGACGGAATAAAGATAACCAAGTGATTTACCATTTATTAAAGACTCTATTAATTATTTATTAATGTTTTATTAACTATTTATCAATGCAACCTTAATAAAAAGCACGTCGTGTTTCACAGCATCTTTCTGGTTTCTGCATTTATACAAACCTGATGAAACTCTCTCTGCTAGAAGTCAGTAACGCACGAGGGGCAGCCACATTTTATGTGTGCGATGCATACTGAATAAAAAACCATCTAAACCCTTTTTCATCTTTAGGAAGAGGCTAAGGAAAGAACGAATATATAGATGTATATTTATACACGTACAAGCAAATGACACTAAAGCCCTAAAGGAACACAAAGGCAATAAACCTGCAGGTTGTTTTTCATTCATATTCCTTACGAAGGAATGGAAAATTTGCAGTTGGGAATATCCTGACCTGTAGTCTGGCTGGCTTCACACCGAGCCAAGAGCTTACTGAGGGAGGGATTTTGATACATTGTCAGTACTGGACAGTACATGATAGATAAATTAATGAATATACATTTGATTATCAAGTTTCATCGCTTTAAAAAAAAATCTCAGCATCAAAGGGATACCACATCTTTTTTTTCTGCAAGAGGAAAAAATAAAAAAGACTTCAGTGATTGCCTGATGGCCTCCAAGAGAAAGTCAGTTTTCCTGGTATGAATGTTAACGCAGGAAACTTCCTCTTTATGCAGATGTTTTAGCAGATTTATTACGAGTGGCTAGCGCCCAGTATATAGTTTTGGAGGAACCATGTGGCGGCATCCGCGATGATGCCTTTGTCGTGCTAGCATTTGTTTTGCTACTGTACCAAGAACTACTAGAAAGCCATTTGGAAATACATTTTTGCATACATGCATGAGTTTGTTATTGAAAAGCTTGAGTTTATTCTGCAAAAAGCAACCATTTCCCTGACCATAATCTAAACCCACAGAGTTCACTTTGTGGGTTTTATCAATGACAACCAATAAGAACTCTTAGCCCAACTGGGGAATGGGATACATTCCATACCCTCCCACGGCAAATAAAGACTCCTTTCCATATTAACAAGAAGGGGAAGGACAGACAAAAATGATATTCAGTGAAAAGGAATACAGCCATTGATTTAGAAGCCAGTGGGGGTTGACTATAAACTTTACAACATATGATTTCCCTTCCTACTTCGTCAACTTTGGGAAATCCACAAAGAAAGCGATAGCAATATGGACATTTTGTTTCTGTTGATCTTCTCAATAGACTCTGACTTCTGTATACCTCACACTTTTCAATGTATTTTCCTCATGCTGTAGCTTTTATCACTAATGACACATTTTTTTTGCTTAGAGCATTTAGAAGACAATAAATACCAAATCATGGTTGATGTAGTTACTGCTCTAGCCAATCTTGTGTATGTGAAGAAAATGTAACAACGCTTTGTTACACTGAGAAGGTACCTCAGATCAAGAGGCTGTTTTAGAGGGAGAGTAATGAAGCTACACCACATGAACCCACCACTGGATTTCCAATTTAAAACGTCTGACACACTCGTGAAAGTAACCATAGCCTATAGAACAGTGTCTACACTGCCAAATGATTTAGCTCCCTGCTGGGTCCTGGGCCCCAACCAGTCCCTGCTGTGTATGTAATAGTTCACTCCCAAGGCTCCTCTGGGAACCAGGTTAGGTATTTCTCTCCAAGGTGGATGAGGGTAATTTTCTTCAGGGTCCATCTCAGGAACAATATATGGTTAAAAACTGTCCTGAATGAGGCTCACACTTCCCAGGACAGACCTTCAATTCAATCCCAAGTAGGTTTTGTGGCCTCGAGCACATGTTCTTGGCATTTTCAGGAACACACGGCACAACCCCCTAGAGGGTCCCAGTGTAGAAACTCTGGGGTACCACAACTAAACAAGAGCTCTGTAGCAGCTGTAACCCTGCTCTTGTCAGGCTTGGGTTATCTATACAAGGGAAGTGCAGGAAAGACATGAGAGGTTCACAGAACACAATTGGTGAAGTAGATTCATACAGTGTGAAAAATTAAACGTGACCTTACGGGAAGCACATGGGAGAGCTCTCTTGACAAGCTTTGTATGATGAGACAGAATGAAGAGTTCTGTGGAAAAAGGAGACCTAAGAAACTGTGAAGTCAAAGGTAGATGCATCCTGCATCTATGACTGCCCCTCTGACCCATGCTGTCTTTGTTTTAGACCATTCCCTAAGCTTTCTAGTGAAAGTCCAGGGGATGAGCAGAAGTCAGCATTGTCTATCTGACAAGCCACGGGCCTTGAAAGTCCAAAGACAAACACAAACTGATCAGGAGCAATGACACTGAGGTAACTTCATTCAAGAGAAGCAGAAGGCATCTTCTCTAATTGCAGAATACACGGGGTTTGTTAAGGAGAGGCCATAATGGCTGTATGTGAGGAGGTGATGATCAAAGATTTGAAGTTTTTCCAAGCCCACGGGAGGTATTCTTATTTCCATATAACTGCACTTCTGGAGATGGAACACCAGAATGGGTCAGTCAACGTCCCGCTCGTCAGGGATGCTGGCAGACAGTGGTCTTTCACAGAGCACCTCAAGAACACCAGAGTAATCACGAAGGCAAAATCCTGATTCTCCACGCTTACTAATTCTCAATCATGCTGAAATCCTACCTGTTTAATACTGCATCCAGATCTGGCTATTGAGATAACGCCAGATAACACCAGTTTTAGAGTCCTAAAAGTTAATGATACTCCCATAAATATTCAGGTTCTTGTGGTCACGTGTGCTAAACCCACTTCCAGAAAGCTAAGCAGCCTTCATCTGTCACTCTCAGTAACCGAACTAATGACTTCGCTGCCCAATACACAGTCTTGCTGTGGACAGTATGGCCAATGTGACAACTCCTGTTCTTGGCAGCCTCTCATCCTCACTGAGAGGCACAGCCATATACCATTGATTTTATTTATTCAAAATGATACGTGTTGGTAACCACCTCCAGGGACGGCACAGCTAATTTTCATGAGGGCCCCAAGAGATAGGAAGTATGCATTGAACTGTTAAATACAACATAATATCCTGGCAGTACAACAGCATAATATAAACAAAGGCACAATAAGTAATAAAAAGCTAATTCTTTCAAAAGTTACTAATACCAACATATAATTTCATCTCTGCAATTTAAAAACCATTGGCAGCATTTCTCCAAGTAAAGAAGCAACTGTGTTTTGAAACTATTCTCTGCTGGCACTTGTTTAAGGGAATCTGGTAATTTGTTCCATCCATCCTGAGCTTCATAAGCAAAAAGCATGTCTTGAATTGCCTGTTTTCTCCTCTAAAACTTAGGGTTCACACCAAGAGGAGAGCAGAACTGTAATTTACAGTTACAAAACAAGATTGCACCTACCCTGAGGCTCTCCACTGTGCACATTTATACAATACATTACACCATCTCCTTTACGTTGCCAGATGTAAACAATTCATGGGTTTTTCTTCATACAAAATACAACAGTGAATTACATAGTCACATGACAAGACCATATCCACATAATTTATTACAAAATGCATTTAATTTCTGGAGTCACTTATGCTGAAAAAATAAAATCTCCGAATTCAGTATCAGGCAAAATTAAATTACAAACTACAAAACTTCTTGTTTTGTAGGCTTAGCTTGGAAACTGTTTTAAGTTTCACATTGTGCACTAAATTTTACACCCATGTAACCAGCTTAGAACCCACACCCTGATGATACAATGAAACTGAGTCTAAAATCATCAGCACTTTGAAAGCACCAACTTAGGCCAGAAGACACCAGCACCACTCTTAAAACAGGAATATCAATTATCTGAAATACCATATAGGAGGAAATTAAGAAACCAAATTAGGTAATTTGAGTTTAAAGCTGAATTCTTTTGCATAAGCCATGATTTGCTTTCATGAAAACTGGACTCCAAGTTGTTACTCATCAAATACAAAGAACTGAAGCTACCACACACTGCTCTACAATACACATTGAAATCTTTTACAAAAGCTATTTTTTCTGCCTTCAGAATCAAGACTCTGCCAGATCTCTTTTATTCCGCTTACCACACAAGCAGTATTGCAGCATGGGTTTTCCTGAGCGGGTGTGACAGGGTAGCATTTCTTTTTCATGCTTCTCTCTTACATGGTCTCACTAATACCTCAACTGTATTGCCATTAAAACAGTGATCTGAGGCTGACATGAAGACACAGGGAACACCTAGGAAAGTCCAAACCTGCCCTTAGAGAATCAGTCCATTTTCATTATTTCTTTTTTTTTGTCATTTATTTGAGGCTCTCTCTACCAAGTGTCCCAGTTGAAAAGTTCCTTCTCCCTTAGTGTATGAAGAATGCACTCTCCCCTACAGAGTATGATTATCTTCCCAGTGCCTGCATCAGAGACTGTGAATGCTTTGAGGGCACAGACTGTCTCATGTTTTGTCTTATGCAGTGCCTAGGGTAGTGGAGGAACTTCTGAATATTGGCTGGAAGTTAGGAACAGTGCACATCGGCTGGAAAATCCTGGGTGGACAGCACAGCCAGCTTGATCAGCATCAAGTGAGCCCTGACGGACAGAAAACATCAAACTGAAGCCTGATCATCAAACCCTCTAATTTGGCAGCCTGGTTTTTTTGTAAGTTTAAAAGCTTAGCATGTTTCCAAAAAAATATACTATGGGTTCTGGCTTGTGAGAGGTAGAGTCCTTGCCGCCTCTCAAACTCAATCCTTTACTTTTCTTCTCTTACAGAAAGACCTAAGCAGCCACCTGAAATTCTATCACATGACCTGGCATTTATTATAGTAATTTTAGCCTCTGGAAAAGAACAAACATTTCAATCTGGATTTCCTTTTCTCCACTTGTGCCTTGAAGCAGGTCTGTTCCTGCATCTGTGTGTCCTGTAAATCATGCCAACAGCCTCCTTTGATCCACTCCTCCTAACCGGTGTAGAGAAAATGGATGAATGTTATAGAAGATGTTTTGATACAACATACTCTTTCTTGGCATGTCAACCTTACCCAAATAAGCCAGTTTAAAGAGTAAAGAAACCCAAAGCCAAGTATGTTAAGGTCTTTTTTTGATCTCTCTTAAGGTTTCAGAGTATTTCTGGTAGACAGATTCCCACTGTCACATGCAGGCATTTGATTCCTCATTACCCAGTTCGTTCTTTCTTACAAAGCTACTGTCTTAGGTCAGAAACAGCAAACAATCAGAACTGCCACTAAGACATATGACAGCTGAGGACGCTTGGTCCCACACGGAGAAGTTCCAACGACTGAAATCAGCAAGTTCAGACCATAGCAGATGAGTATGTCCTCCTCGCATGCCTGCATTTCTTTAAACCTTCTGACAACAAACTACATTGAAACACAGTAACTCCTAAAAACAGGTCTGAAAAAGGGCAAAGTTTATAACCTTCTGGTCTCCAAGCACTACTTTTTTTTTTTTTTTTCCCCACAGGAAAACCACTGAATAGGCTGAGAGCTCTGGGGCTGTTTATCCTGGAGAAGACTGAGAGGAGATCTCATTCATGTTCACAGATATCTGAACGGTGGGTGTCAAGTAGAAGGGGCCAGTCTCTGTTCTGTGATGCCCTGTGACAGGACAAGAGGTAATGGTCACAAACTGGAACACATCCAGAAGTTCCACCTCAACATGAGAAAAAACTCTGATACTGTGAGAGGGACAGATCCTGGAACAGGCTGCCCAGAGAGGCTGTGGAGTCCCTCCTGGATCTGTTCCCGTGTGGCCTGCCCTGGGTGATCCTGCTCTGGCGGGGGGACGGGGGACGGGACTCGATGATCTCCAGAGTTCCCTTCCAGCCCCTACTGTTCTAGGATTCTAAGATTCTATGAATAGGACACAAAAAGCCATAGCACTAAAATGCAGTCGCTCCAGCATTTAAAAATTATGTATCTACATTACTAGATGATGACATGTATTATCTTTGTTGCTTCTAGATGGCTAAAAAGGAATAGCAAACTGTTAATTAGTAATGCTTTATCAGGGGTCAATATAAGCAATCTGGAACAAACTTGGAGCAAGCCCAAAAAAAGACCACCCAGTAGACCCATGGTTGCTAGTTAGCTCTAAGCAGTCAGTGCTGTTTGCAGCTCCAGCTGGTGTCAAATACTGACAATTAACTTCCAAAGATGAACTGGAATAAACCTGCCAAAGAATACTTTCTTTTCCCTTCCCTTCTTTTCTTTTCTTTTTTTTTCTTTCCATACAAAGTACAGTGTATTATGATGTTCAAGCAATTACCAAACGGAGTTGCTGATCTCACTTTTCTGGAGATAGAAAGGCTAGATGCAGGAACACGCCATTCTTTTTGAAGGGTAACGTGCATTGTAAGTGAAAGACACTGTAAAATGACAACGCTGCTGCAAAGGAGACAGAATGATGCATTTAGCCAAATTCCCAGTCCAAGCCTTTTCAAAGAACACAAGCAGTTAGTGTAACACTCCTTAGGGTTCCTGTATCCTTTCAAACACGCGAGCTTTCTTGTAGTTTACACTTATCATATTAGAAAAATGGTAATGAGGAGATCATGACAACTTCTTTTAAAAGCAACAATGACTCAATTGCCAAGGAAAAAAGGAGTGATAACTATTTTCGTGGAAAGAAGCCTCCAGTGAACGCCTTACTGTTGAAGCTGTGTTCTTTGCTTTTGTCTGAACTCAGGAACGACAAGGGGGCCGCTCTTCAAAAAAATCTGAGCATGGGTTTCCATTTGATTGGTACAACACTCCTTTTTTCAGATAAACTGGCAGCTCAGACCTCTTATTAAAAAGATTAGGGACTCTAGAGGTTAGAAATGATAAAATACTGGAATAAGTACAAAGGGATTAATGGGTTTGATTTAAAAAAAAAAAAAATCAAAAAAAATTACCACTGGGAATGTCCTCCTACAAACCAAACACCAAGTGTTTTCTGAGGCTCAGAAGAATATTTGTAAAGGTTACTGTATCTTGAGGTACACAAACAAGATATTCTTTAGCAGGATATGCTCAGGACAAAGAAATTAATGGACTACAAAACCCAAAGGGGCCTTTAACGCTTAGTGCTTGTGTAGTAAATTCCATAAGAAGATCCACACATGAGATCAGTACCTGCCATTTTCCAGCTTGTCTCCGGCGGTGAAATTTGGTCTATGCCTTAAACCACTCACTCAACCAGCAGCAAACACAATGAACACAATCCTGTCTGATTTTTTTTCTTCCCATTAGCAACCCATGCAAGTCTCCTAAGTCCATGTGTGTCCACGTTGTTCTAGTTTCACCCTGCAAAGTACTAGCAGGCATTATGTCCATCCCTGCCTCCAAATACTTGCACAGACACTGCACAGAAATTTTGGAACAGAGGAAATAATTAAAGAAGAGCTGTAAACTGTTCAGAACAGGGTTTCTAGTGACACCCACACCAGAGCCCTCAGTCTGGGAGCACTGGAAGGCAATACAGCAACACTCGCAGAAGGTAAAATAAACAGTGCATGCAGAATGTTGAACAAACATAAATCTGGGCACTTAGGTCTGAACTTCAGATTCATGTTTGTAGTCAATTTTTATCTCTTGCCTCTGAACAATGGTCAACAATCACCTCAACGCCTCGAACTAATAAAACCATCTTCCTTTCTAATGCTGACATTTTCTTCAGCTGACTTCTGCAAGGCTGGGTGCCTGTATGACTGCTTTTAAATCAAAATGAAAAGTGAGAAATTCCTGGGGGAGGGGGGGGGGAGGGAAGAGGAAATAAAGAAGGAAGAAAAAAAAAAAAGAGGAAAAGCATTCTGGTCAGATTTTCTAGCTAGCCAAAGAAACTGTTACCCACCTGACATAAATCAATGCGTCAGGATCTACAGTCTAATTAAACAAATGTGACAATTTTACTGTGACAATTTAAAAACACCCAAAAGCGTCTCCCATTCACAGTGTATCATCTTCTCAAACGTGTATGAAAACCCATGTACTGTATTAAGAAATTGAAAAGAACATATATATTCAATAAAAAGCACAATTATAAATATATGGCTAAAATAGACTGGAAGTTCATCAGGTTTCTCAGAACATGAAATTCAACGACACGCTTTCTTTAAAGAAATGTTAAAAATTCTCTACAGAAATGGAGAAGCCACAATATGCAATATAATTTTAAATATCTGATTGAGCCTTGCTTTTGCACAATTATAACACCAATAATTCCAGCTGAGGACCTCAATGCATTTCGCTAGCAACTAATTTAACTTCACAGCACGATGGCAGTGTGGGTGAAGCTCTATTCCTCATTTCATAGAAGGAGACATTGCGGAGCAAAGGGGCATCTCAAGGTTACACAGGAAGATGAAAGGTAGGTTGTTTTAGCTGAGCCTATGTATTCAATATTGAGAGGATCTTCATAGAGATGAGAAGATGGACCATAGCAGTCTTTTACTGGCAAGTGTGAAGCGGTCTATTTGGAAGACTTTGACAGCTGAAACAATCTTCACAGGTAAGCAGGAAGACACCTTCAGTAAGAGGTCCATTGACTATGCTGCATGGCAGTCTGAAAGCCAAGGGCAAGTAGCACCGACATAAATTGCTCTCCCCAGAATGGCAGCTTCCAGAGCTATTCTCCCTACAGAATGTAGAATAACTTGAACTTCATTCAGATGATGACTATAAGATCGCCTTCCCCTGTTAGGCTGCTGCCATAAACCTCATGGAGGTTGGCAAGACTGATAGTCTGTCACCACATGATTCCTCCAACGGAAAAGTCCACCTGCTCATCCAGAGGGTCTCAGGAAGAAATACTTCGTGACCTGTAACGCAGTTGGTGTCTGTATTCTTGCCTTGGAAGAGGAGATCAGAAACATCTTGGCTTAAATTTAGACTGCAGTACATGAAGAAAACGTCAACAAATATTCCTGGTGTCTGCTGTAACAGAACACTTCCACTCATTTCCTCTGAGAGCAAAATGAGATTTAAAGTTCTAACTTAAGGTTTACTCCAGGTGTCATCTTTTGTCCTGTTTACTTTCCCTCTAAGAGCACAATAGCAGTGAAGCATCAAAGGCTGCAACATGGTACTTACATTAAAGCAGTGAAACTGAGCATGTCTCAAATATCTGGCCTCTTTTGGGTCCATTTTTTTTTTAAATTTCTCTCAGCCAATTTCTTTAGACTTTGATTGGTATGGCCAGCTGAAACTTTAGAGGAGAATTTCAAAGAGGAGAGCTCTTCCACTCTTTCTGAAGATTTAGTTACATGTTCCAGCCCTGTTTTCCCTTGGACACTGCAAGTCTGTGTAGCCTTTTCCTAGGGCCGTTTCTCTAACCACATACGGCCAACTTATCCTTCAGGGCCCCCATCAGCTTCTTTGGCACTGCTGACTTATAAAGAGTCTTCCTACCAGGGCTTAAAACCCACAATACTTGCCCTCAGGGCTGCAAAAATGGAGCCCATCCCTTTTGTGAGACATAAAGCCACAGAAGATGCTATAGACTTTGTCATTTCAAACCAGAATTGTTTCTAAAGGATGCATTCATTTCAGAAAGCCTAACTTGATTTTAATATGTTTTCAATGTCCTCATTCTGTGCCTAAAGCAATTTGTTATGTAGAGTACACATTATTAATCTACTTAAAAGAAAGGTAACATTGCTAGCAGTTCAAACACTCAATGTCCATATTTAACCATGCTTCATTTTGACAGGACAAGATGAAATAACTGAAATGATTAATCTGAGACCAGAGGAATATTCTACTACCTATATTTCAAAACAGGACTAGATTTTTTTTTGCTTAGTGCTTTGGCAGTAAGATGTGTACGTAGAGCATAGGAGCTTCAGATGCCTCTTCTGCTTGACCACACTGCATCATGTGCCAGCAGCTGTTCTTACTGGTCATTTTGGAATGGGCAGCAGGACTCCAGCATAGGCACAGAACAGACTCTGAAGTTCGTAACCATGTTTTTATACACTATAAAATGATGCAGCCCATGAGGTCCTTAAGGAAAGATACCTGGTACAGCTACAGCCAAACACTGTTAACAGTGGAGAGGTATTGAAAACTTTCCATCAAGTATCAGCACTTGGGAGCCGTTTTTGTTCATGGGAACATACAAAATGTCCAAGCTGATCTGACATCACAGCTTCCTTGGGTCTCGCACTTTCACTCAAAGATAAGGGAGTTACTCTTTCTTTACAATGATGAATTGCTGCAGTATAAGAAAGACTGCTGGAGTGGGTCCAGAGAAGGGCAGTGAAGGTGGTAAATGGTCTAGAAAACATGTCTTATGAGGAGTGTCTGAGGAAGCTGGGGTTGTTTAGTCTGGAGAAAATGAGGCTGAGGGGAGACCTTATTGCTCTCTACGACTACCTGAAAGAAGTTTGTAGAGAGGTGGGTGCTGGTCTATTCCCAGAAGTCACAGCTGATAGGACAAGAGGAAATGGCACCAAGTTGTGCCAGGATAGGTTTAGGTTGGACATTAGGAAAAACTATACCTAAAGGCTTATGAAAGACTGGAACGGGCTACCAAGTGAGGTGGTTGAATTGCCATCCCTGGATGTATTTAAAAGCCATCTAGATATGGTGCTCAAGGATATGGTGTAGTAGTGGCCCTGGTAGAGTTAGATAGTGGTTGGTCTTGATGATCTTAAAGGTCTTTTCCAACCACAGCGATTCAGTGATGAAAAAGGACAGGAAGTCAAGTCCCGTGGATTTGCAAATCTGAAGTAGGAATCTTGGTTTCATGATCCTCTCCACTCAAATACAAGACTCCATCAACTCATTTTCCCACATTTGTCTCTTTCACTTCCAGTTATTTCTGGAACTAAAAAACTTAAAGGTATTTGAAAAAGTACTATGTGAAGTCACCAAAACATGTGAGTGCCATACAGGGTGCACCTGATCTTCCACAGAAGTTGCAAAAATCATCTTTTCCTCCAGGACAATCACTTTCCTGAATAAACTTTCTTGTTTGAACTGGCTTTAAAAACATTACTTTGTATATTCTCATAAAATATCGTAACAGAGTACTTAACCAGAATGAGGATGCTGAGCATGTAACAGGTTGCAATACGTAGTGGATCATTTCTGAGGTGATTGTCAGTGAGGAAGAGAAACTAAAAGTTGTGCAAAAGAGATGCTGAAGGGCTTGGAAAACAGGTAAGAATTAGCATTTTTTTCATTTATTAAATCATTTGTGATGAGAGCGCTTTCATTCTCTTCAGGAGTAGTAATAGGTGTCTGAACTCTTGTGATGTCAACTCACTTCACAGTAATTCTAGTAGCAATGGAAAACTTGCAAATGACAGCAGAATTCTATAATACTACTGAAATCACCAATATTTCAGTTCAGCAGTACAAAAATGTATGTTAAAATATTATGGTTAAGGACATAAAAAACCCCCAGAATTAAATAGTGAATTCAAAATAGGTGCACTGCAATCTCTTTTTTCCTGAATACCTTTTGTAATCTTTTTTTTTATTGTTACAGTGTAGACAGGTGGCAATAGACCCACACAGTGATCAGATTTTACATTTCAAAGTTCTTTGCTAAATAATTTCTTTAATACTACTAGGAAAATACCACCTTTATTTGATAAATGTGTCTGCAGGCTGGAATCAGACCTTGCTTGTCTGTCCTAACAAAGGTCTAATCTTTTGCTGCCTTACATCTTGAAGAGGCATTTATCCCTGTAACAGGCAGGTGTGAAACACTACCTTTCGAATGCAGGAAACACTGCACACCCACATGCATTTGTCAGATCAGACAGCCAACCTTTTCTCCCCCGTCACCTCCCCAACAGCATGAAGTCTGCTTTGCGTTGATCTGGCAGCACAAAGCAGATTTATAGTGTCTATCTGCTCCTCTCATATCTAACCTGTGCCATGCCAGCAGTAAAACAGTGGCCCACAAAACCAAGCGCATAAGCTAAGGGCTTGAACATTGACTCATGTCAACTTGCTACTCGACTAGTCTAAAAGTTAGCCCTGAGTTTTCTACATTTTGTACCTTTCAGTTAACATAGACAGCTTCGGGATAACGCTCCTGAGGTCCCCTTCTCATGGGTGGGACCATGATGTTGCCGCTGTAAAAGGTGAATGGCCAAAAACTTGAATAATTCTCTTCTTCTGTGTTCAGGTGAAACTCCCAGTGGCCAAGGTGAGCCCCCGTGTTAAGGTTTTGCTCTAGACCGGGAAGACCTAAGGCTGCATTTCCCAACTCCCAAAGAGTCTTTTCTACTTCAAGCCTACAATCTACACCAGGCTGCCTCCGAGAGACTCGAACTATTGATCTCACAGTGCCTGTGTGTATATGGCTGGACACTGCTCAAAATGCTGGTAAAAGGCTTCTTCTGGCCTTCCTGGAGTTGTTGCTGAATGCTTGTGGTGGTACTGAGATGAGAATTGAGCTGATCACCTACCAAACCAGGAATGAGCTGTTCTCAAAGAACTACTCAGCATTCCCATTTTCTCGAGTGAGACTACATCTAGAGAGTCATCAGGGCAAAGGACTAGTTGCTGCTTTTATGTATATCTGAAGTAATGCAGGGGTAACTCCTTTTCATTTAATAACAGCAGCAGCAACGTAAGTCGAGCTACTGCCAATTTATATCAGTGTGGGAGGAAGAAGAATTCAATGAACTCAAATGAGATCAGAGGTCAGTGGAATTACCCCTTGATTTATTTTGACGTGAGAGCAGAAACTGGTTCTGCCTCCATCCATTGAGAAAACACTGATAAAAAGCTGCAAATGCAATTGCTTGGAAATTGCTAAGAAATTAATTGGTTTTATCCATCCAAATCTTCACGTACACAAGCAAAGTCAAAAGAAAAAAACAAAACCAAACCCTACAGTTGCAACACATTCCCCTTTCCAGAGCAGGCTATTACCCGTTCCTTATGTACTTGCAAAGGCTGCATGCCAGCTGAGGGACAAAGGCCACAGATACACATTTACACGTGGGTTAACTTTTCAATCCATTTTTTCATTTCAATAGAAATAATAAATCACCTTATCCTGGAGAAAGAAGCAGCTTGACACAAAACATACAGTGCTAGGCTATTTTTATAGCACACCTAAGACATATAGGGATTCATTTATTTACTCAGCTATTTAAAAGTGGCTACTCTTACTCATTCTCTGGACAGCTAAATGCCAGGTTGCTAAGTTACTGTTACTTGACATCATCTCCTCCCCAATGTGTTCCCACATTTGACAGGTTCACATGATTTACTAGGCCAGTCAGCTCGTTATTCACTTGTCCAATGACGTCTGGATAATCATTTTAAATTCACATCATGTCCTCCCCAGCAAGCCCCCAGATTCCACATGAAAATATTTAAACTGCCTGTCAGCTACTAAGTGCATTTGTAACCACACTGGACAGCATACCTGTATTTTTCAAATTACAATTATTATAATTAGATTCAGCATCCTTCTTCAATGTTGGTTTGTATTTTAGAAGAGAAACAATTACTGTGGGGCAAATAATGAGCTATATCTGTTACAGTCTAATTTTGCTCTGTGAACAGTTCACCTCAGCTATGGATGATACACATTAAACCTGCTGGTGCTTTCAGTTGGCATAAGGAAGGTAGTACTACACATAATTTGCCCAGTCAAGGGCATTTTCACCTGCTGATCAATTTACATATTCTCCAATATCATTAGACATGAGCTAGTCATCAGAAGAATAGAAGACCATACAAATTACAGACTTTGCTCATTTACCTCCAGTCATTTTTATACTGATTACAACCTGAGTTATATTTAGGATTTGTTTTGCTTCCAGACTAGAAAGCTTTTAATTAATATCACAGCTGTCCACGTAACATCAGAAGTCCATATAGTTACTTGATGCCTTACTCCAGCAAATATGCACTTACAAGAATTCTTTTGTTCCTCTAAGCAGGGACAGATTTTCACACAGACGTGCCTGCCCAGATGGTTAGCAACACAGACATGAAAGCTTTATGTGTACAGATCAGAGCCTCACTTCTGCGGGATTAAGTCTAATCGATTGCCTAAACAACTAGCCCAAAGTTTCAATTTACACTACAAGTCCTCAAGAAAATGCAGTTAAATAAAATTTCCTTTCTTTCTTGTCTAACGTATGCTCATCACCTCTTTACCCAGAGATAAAGCAATGCGAAGGGAAGTCCCTTCTGTGCTTCTTTAGGCAGAAAAAGGACCGCTGCTGGTTTGCTCTCAGTGTCACACCTACACCCCCCCTCTCTGCCTGGACCAGCACAACAGTCCACGGAACACGCAATGACAGCAAGGCACACTGGTGTAAGGTGCTGGTACAAGTGGCACAAGTAACAGCTTCAGAATACCAGTTTAAAACGTCAGCTCTCCTGCCCCATCTGCACTTCGTATCACAACATTTCAATGAACTCATTTTTCAATGGCTGCACATAGCAAGTGACAACTTAATTTAAATCCGTATTAATAAAACGTGAATTACACACACACTGTTGATTGCCTGTCTTCCACTGCCTATTATCCACGCTTTCAAAGGCGTTGGGTTGGTTTAAAAAATACTAAGCCCTATTGTGGAACAGAAAAAAAGCGTGCTGACCACCACTGCGTTCCCCTTCATTTTTCAGTTTGGTATTAGGTATCTGTATTAAATACAAATGTGCTGCACCACCTTTACAGCTTGGCCTTAGTTTTACAAGAAGGATTTATTTACTTTTTAATTATTATTTTTAACAACCTTCTCAGCCATCGTGGTTAGAAAAGCAAAATCACCAGGAGACTGGTGTGCCATTAACCTTTGGTTGCAGTATCAGGGACAGTCCTTAAAGCATTTACACACGATGACATAAGTGGCTAAGTGTTTCAGGAAATCAGAAGGACTGTGAAATTTTGTCTCTGAAGACTCAGGGGTCTGAATGTACCCAAGACCTTTCCCCTCACTCAGTTTTAAATTTTTGACCATAAACTCAATTACACCTTTTTTTCCTAGGGAAAAAAAAAAAAAAAAGGGGAGACAGAGATTAGGAATTGCAAACCTCTACAATTACAAAAACCATTAATCAAGTTCAGCTTGAAAAAAGCTCTGTAAAATCAGAGGTCACAGATCTTAGCTTGGGACCTTCCTCCTTATAAAGTCTAGCAAAAAAATCTACAAGAGTTACTGTGTCTTTCTGAGGGGTGAAACTATATTAAGTCCATTAATTCCACAGCTTAAAAATAAAAAGAGGAAAAAAAGCAAACTTCAGGGCATGAAATGCCCTCGAGGGAGGCTGGCAGGGCCAGGGTAAGGCTGGCGGCAATGCCCTTCCACTGACACTTTGGGGTGCACAGCTCAGCAGCAGACATGGCCCAGAGCAGAAACTGCCACTGGTTGCTAGTGGTTTGGTTGGTCCAAATGCACACTGTTAGACCCCCATCTGTCCACCTTCAGGGCTTGACTGTCTTGTAGTCCTTCCTGTTTACTTCTGCAACATCCCCTACAGGACAGAAATGTTAATAGCCTATTTTTTCACCCGGGAAAGCTGCCATCAAGTATCAGAGACCCACGCTCCCAAAGGATCTTTGGTGCCTACGTAAACGGCCCCAAAATGCCAGAAAGTATCTCTCAGGGCTGGGAACTTAATCCAGGTTCTCAAAGCACAAATCACTGCTGAGACCAAGGGTCATCCTTTCATCTGGAGCAGACAACCTGAATCTCCTGACAGAGGGCTTCCACCGGGAACCCAAAGACTGGATTTTGACCACTGCTGGGCATCACACTCTCCTACTTATCTTCTTTCCACTGCCTGTTAAGTAACATACAATACTATGCGTGCAGTCGAAACACATTTCCCTCTGGCTTATTCTGCATTATAAATTTGAGAAGAGCAAACTCATTAACAAAACTTCTACTTTCACACGTGCTTCAGCACCACATGAAGTTGAAAGCCTAAAATGGCGTCCCTAAAGGCAACAAACTGGGACTGGGGTTTACTGGGCTTTTGACAGGCAGCCCCAGAAGCAGCTCTGCTATCTCCTGCTTTCCTACACACAGGGCCTCGCTGGCAGCCTGCTGCCTGCTGGAAGACAGGTTACGAGAAGGCTGCAGACAGGCTGTGAGTACCCAGAGCTGCCTAACGCCACGTCGATGGCACGCTGAGCCACCTCGCCGTGTCCCGGCACACAAAGCAACCGGCCTGGCCGCGCCGGGCTGAGGTCCCAAGGCTGCCCCGCTGTGCGCCAGGCCCGCGCCTGCTCCCTGGCACAGGCCGTTTCATATGCTCAAGATGGCTCCTGGCTACGCCTATGGCAACGGCAGACAGGTTCGCTCCGTGGCTGGGTGGCAAGGCTGGGCACGGGGGGAGGGGGGGGGGGGGTTGCCTCCAGCATCTACACTCGGCAGTCAAGAAAGACCTACTGGTTTGTATCCCTTCTTTAGGTGCCCGCTACATGCCCTTGTGGCACAGATCCCCAGAGACAGGGAAACTTGCCAAATCCCTGCTCTGTCCACCCTAAGAGTACCCATCAGTTTAACAGCCTACTGGTGGTAGGAGATGCTGCCTCCAGCTGCAGAGACTCTGCAGTTCCTCCCCATCCTCTGAAGACAACAAAATACTGCACTGATCTCAGCAGGTTTCAGAAGGAAGCCCAGGACCTTCTGCCTCTGCTTCTTGACTCAAATTACAGTCACGGGGTAGGAAACAGAATCACCTGCTCTTGCTAAGAAAAAAGACATTTCTGCTTCCCATGACTTCTGTATGCACTGTTCCCACACTAAAACTGTCACCTGGCTGACTGGTCTCTGAAAGTCACTAAATCACATTTCCTTTTGATGCTGTTTACTGCAAACAACCGCTTTCCGCAGACATCAAGTCATTCGTTCCAACTATAGTAATGAGCCTAATATATAAAAAGGAAAAGAAGACATTTAAAACGTACCAAGTGTTTTGCATAGTTAAACATTTTCTTTGCTTTTGCTCCCTTAGTACTATACAGGTAAGAAACCCCTGATCACTTTGAAGGCTGAAACTAAATTTTATTTCTTCCTTTGCATTCGTCGATGCTGGGTTGACGTGCAGATGCACACTCCTCCACTACTGCAGGCCTGCACACTTGCCTGCTGCTTCAACACACATCTGCAGCAACGCTGGCAACCCATAAGGGCATCGATAGCATCCCGAGCTAATGTGTGTGCACAAAACTGAAACAAGTTTCCTAAACTATTTAACTGTAGATTGAAAAAATATTGAGAAGCCTATTTTATTTTATAAGCAAGAATAAGTCCATGTCTTTGTAAGCAAGTTGGGATGATTGTTGCACAGAATTTCAGGTTAGTTTGTACCAGTTGCCCTTAGTGATAAAGACATGGCCAGCACAAATGCCCACCGAAACTTTATCCCCTCTACACTGAAACCCAGCGGGTTGGCTGGCAAGCCCAGGGAGGTAGCTCTGATAGATGGGCAACTCAACCCATGAGGATAAAAACCTAAATCCCAGACAGGGACTGGTGAGTTGCAAACCTGCCCTTAGACAAATTTCACTGCTGACAGGGGATCCCAAAGTTGAAGTGTCCGAGTAAGGCAGATTTACACATATACAACTTGTTGCGCACACTCCCCCCTTTTTCTTGTTACACAGTTGTGTCGTAATTAAGCCAGGCATTGCTTGGAGTAGTTGTTTGCATTTTCTCTATTCAACCACTCCAGAGCTCCCAGAAGAAAAAATGCTTGTAGGTCTTTAACAAAACCATGAATGATGAGCAACTGTAGTTCAAGGGAAGAAGGAGGAATACTGTAGTGGGATATACTGTGAGTGGGAGAATTAAGGTGAATCCACCTCAGGATAGGAGGGAAATGTTTCCTGGAGAGACTCACAGAGACTAAAAGCTTAAAAAAGAACAGGAACATGTGTAAGTACTGACTGAGACAAGCTGGCAGATGCAGAGTATTAGGTGAACTGACCTTACTCACTAAGGAGCACAGTGGGCCTACAACCTGGCTGTGTCTCTTTAAAACAGCCCCACTAATACGTTATGATTTAACTACAGTGTTAAAGACAGCCACATAACCCTTTTACATGACAGATGACATACCAACACTGCAATTACACAAAAGATACAAAAGCAAAGGGTATTACTCACCCGTAATATTTCTTCCACGCAGCTGGAGTCATTGGGAAGGGCAACCTAGGTTTAAAGAAAAAAAAAAAAAAAGAAATGTTCAGTCACGTGCTGGATGGAAAGTTCAGTGACCACAACCACACAGGTGAGCAGCCAGCAAGCAACTGCCTCTGCTTGAAGACTGCTGCGTCCACGCATGCTGCCTACCAAATTGTCCATTTCTGAGCAACATAAATCATCAGCGGGACCCATTTTGTCAAAAGTTGGGTTTTTTTCCTTCCGCACTGCTTTGTGCTACTAACAACACTTTTGCAGCAATAAAGCACTCTGATTTCCTCACAGCTGAGAACTGGCACTAGAATTGCCTGCAACTTCTGTAATTGAGGAAGACCCCACTGTTACTCCCATCGGCAGCCTTCAGGGAAGGCGAGGTTTGGTTTAACTTGCCGCGCGCTGCAGCGAAGGACAGAGGTGATAACAGTTGGGAGAAAGCTGTTATCATCAACTATCTTATCCTACAGCTTAATAGGCTCACATCCCAGACAGCTCTTAAAACTTAAACATATACTGTAGTAAAATACTGGTTGGACTATGAGAGTGGCTATTGATTTTGTTGTCCCTCACTTCATCAGCCTGTTGCAGGTTAAATATCCTCTGGAGACTGAACACAGGAACCCACCTCGAGAGGCTAGACAGATATTCCTTCTCTCCTTAGAAAGACAGGATACTTCTGTACACGCACCCGTACCCGTGCACACACACAGGGGTGCCCTTAACGTCTTCCAGTTGAAAATACTCGTTTAAATGGTACTTAACAGCATTTGCCTCATTCCAAGGACACGAAAGATCACAAAACCTCTAAATTCTGTGAGCAATTACATAAATAACAGGTAGACATGACCTGTATGTACAACCATTTTGTAGCCCTTGCAGGTAGTTACGATGGGTTCTTATCACAGGGGTACAGCAGAAGAGGAAGAGACAATATTCAGGAAGGTACTGAAAAAACAGGTGTTTCGTACCATAAATATTCAGAAACTTTTCTGTCCAATGCTTCTACCTCATCGCCCTTGGTAACTAGTTTGGTAAAAGACACTCATGACTACACCTAATCCCTGTCATCCTAATCTTCTACAGAGCTTGACTAAAGGCATCGACCATGGCTTTTCTCCTATATTTCATCCAGCACTAAGCTTCAAGAACAAATCCACACAGATACAAAAGTCAAAGACCAGAAAGACCCATAAGATCACCAAATTCATGCTCTGCTAATGTAGCACATTTTCCCCGTATCTTCTAGTACCCTGGCTAGTCTGACCCAAAAACTGTAGAGAAATGGGTCTCTCCTCACTTCCCTTAATAAAATACTAGAGCAGTGTTGTAAACTACTTGGCCCTTTTTGTTCAAATTTTGCTCTCAGTGTTACTTCAGCCTTTCTGTAGAGCTCTTCCCACTACTCTAAGTAATTCATTACTTCACATTTACACCATGCACAGACATGCAGAATTATACTCCACTTTCAGCTACGCTGTATATTTAACTTTTACATTCTTTTCTGATAAGATTTTCCATCCCTTTAGCTTATTTCATCACTGTTCTCTGAATTTTCAACAGTTCATCTTGGTAAAGAAGTACTCAAGTGAATATGATTACACTGCAGGGTTGTTAGTGATTTGTATCTAATTCAGCAACTATAGATTATAATTTTCCATAATATCACTTAAAACCACTCAACCAATCAAAAAAGAGCCTTACTTTTTGTCCCCAGTTTCTACACAGCTCAAATTCTACCTAACAAACATAGGCTGAGAACTTACAGTGGGCAGTCAGCATTAACTGCAACAGGCAGCCAAGTCTACCCTCATACTGCATGACTTGATATTCAGCACTTCACTGGCCGTCCTTCATCTCCTTACTTTGCACTTAACTCATTTATTTCTCCTCTCAACACATGTAATTTCTTTGATAATCTGTACTTCTTCCCCAGGAGGGTGGTGAGACACTGGAACAGGTTGCCCAGAGAGGTGGTGGAAGCCCCATCCTTGGAAGTGTT
>WTSP01013248.1:0-62786 GCA_025331215.1 Actenoides lindsayi | reverse complement strand
CGAGCAGTTCTCCGGGTGACCTGAAGGCTTCTTCCTCTGTGCGATCGTAAAAATGGGATGGGGCAGGAAACAAACAAACAAGCCTCCCCCCCACCCCCACCCCCCGCCCCGACAGCCACAAACCGCGCTGCCCGGGGCGCGGAGGTAGAGCGGAGGGAAGGAGCTGCCGCCCGGAGAGAGGCGGCGCGGAGGAGCCCTATGTCCGATGGAGCTGCCCCATCCCCGCCGCGGGACCGCGGGCTCGGGAGGCCCCCGCTGCCTGCCGCGGGGAGGGCGGCAGGGCCCGGGCCGCAGGCAGAGCGGCAGCCGGGCTGGAGTGCGAGGGCAGCCCGCACCTGCCTTCCCGCTCCGGCTCCTCGGTTCTTTCCAGCCGGTTCGAGAGAAGGGAAGAGAGGCTGCTGCACAGGGAGGGTTAGCGGCTGCATGCCTGCAATGCCTGGTACCCGTCTCAACGCAACGCAGACTCATTGCCTTTGTCACATTAACGCAGTCACATACGCGCTGCAAGACCTTGCATCCCCACTCACCAAGCGGTTTCTTCTCAGGAGGGAAGCAGCTCTGACTTCTTGCACGAAGAGGCAGCTCGGTCACAAGATTTCCCACCCAAGCAAATATCAAAAGAAAATTGTTTCATTCTTACGAAGTTCCATTTTTATTAAGTTTCATTTTTGCTAATAAATCAGCAAACATCAGAAGCTGCGGTATGAGCTGCTCTCATTCCTCTCGCTCAAACCAGATACTTGCTTTTACTGCCTTCCTAAAAACACCTTTATTACCGCTGAGGCAGAAATGGCAGCTGAAATTTCTGAAATCTTTTATTACTGGCTACACACACTGAAATGTCTACTGCTTGAGAGGGGCAACCCTCCTCTGCTTTAAGCAAGGTGGAAACTGAACATGGACTTCTTCACGGAACTGCACAGCAAATGACCCACGGAGCAGATGCCGTGAAGGGGGGAAGCTGACAAGGTATAAACGCAGCATTAGCTCTGAAAATGAAGCACTTCTGCAAAGTGAACATCTGAGGAAGGAACAAGAACAAACAATGTTTTACTCACCGAAAAGGCAGTAGAAGTACCTAAAATAGGCAAGAAAAACATTTCAAAAAGTCTAGAGAAGAAAAATACTGCATTTTCTTACAGGTAAAATGCTGATTCTATCCTTTCCAGAATCAGTGTTCAAATGAATCTAAATCTCTCGCTTTGAACCTTTTCTGAATTAATTCTCGCAGAGTTCTGGTTACTAGAACAAGCCACCAGCTCCTGTAGGTCAGTCCTGACATTGCCTGGTGCCTTCAAAGACACCCCAACACAAATAGAAAATCTCACTAAGCAACATAAGAATAGGGGAGTCATTAAAAATACATGTGATTTTGTAAGCAGATGCCTATTGCAACAGCCTGAACTCCAACAAAGCTTGGAAAGTAGAGGGTGATGTGTGTGAACAGGCTGGACTAAAATGGCAAAAAAGGACTTGTTTCAGAAATTTTCCATGAACCCAGAAAATGTGCCTGCCTAATTCACCACAAAAAGAGAGAAAACGGAGAAACTCAACTGGAAACCTGTAGCTAGTCCAAAGAGGACTAACTTGCCTGACAGGCAGTGTGAGAGTTTCCCCTCCTGTGGAACCTTGCGCTCGGAAAGAGGGATTAGCCATTTGCGTAGACACGAGCTGCACGAGGCGTGATCCCCGAGTCCAGTGCTGAGATTCCTATTCGAGGCTTACTCGGCCAGGGACTTACCCTTCCCAAAACTGTGCCCGCAGGTAGTTCTGACCAACACAGAAAATGGATGCACTGTCCAGCCTCCAGATAAACAAACCGCATCACAATAGCTCAACTTGGAATTCTTCATCAAATGAAGGAAAGCCAATAGCCCATTCAATGATGTTTCCTCTAGCCGGTCCAAACGGACAACAGTAAGACCTTATTCTCAACATGACCTCTGGATGACAGTTAGGAATTTAGAGCTCATTTCTATTACTGTGAAACATCATGGATGATAATTGCTTATCCTTTTGGGGAAGCTCACTTTGCCAAAGTAAAAAAGTCAACCTTAAGAAACAAACAGCTGCCAACATTAATGCTGCCTGGGTGCTTCTGACCACCCGTCTTGATCCTGCTGATTGCTTCTATCCCTGTCAAGTCCTGTGTCAGAGCAGAAGAAGAAATGGAAAATCTCCCACCTTCCTTTCTTGGTCCTGTGCGTCTCCAGTGCAGTTGGACTGTGAGAGAATTTAGATGGTCAAGTCTAATACAGTGTTTACTCATTTGTGGGTGTTTTTTCTCAGTAGGTTTACAACGAATCCAAGTCTGGGTGGTTTCTCACTCAGGAAAGTAAACAGCTTACGTCTCAAAATATTTGCTTCAGTGCCGAGATTATTCAGGTCTAATTGTATTGTATTATAAAGCTTTGTCTTTGTTAGTTGACAGGCTTCGCGGTGTAACTGATTCGCAGGTGTTTGCAAGCCTGACAAAATGCTTGGCTGAAAAGCCAAATTTTTTTTTATTATTTTTTTTTTTTTTAGCTGCTTTTGAGCTTGCCTAAAAAGCCACACACAGTGCTGCCGTTAACGCAGGCTGACAGGCCTCTGGGGGTCCCGAATCTGCCGCCCTGGCAATCGTAGTCCCGAGTGTGACGGGGAAAGCAGTGGGTGGGTGTTGTGGAAGAAGCGGGTAAAAACTGAAGTGAGTAAAACTGCATGGGATGTCTGCTGACGGCATCAAAGTTGACAATAATGTAAACACAGAAACAAGATCTAAGAGACGGAATTCAGATGAATTAACGACGAGGTTTCCTGCACAGTGTAAAAATGACTCTGCAAAGCTCAGAGTTTTCCGGTTAACTTTAAAACCACGGCACTGGAAAAAAAAAATTAAAAAATGGAGCACAAGCGCAGAGAGGCCTTTACTCCAGCAACAGCTGGAGCAGAAGCTGCTGCGGACAGGCACAAGGTGAGCAGCCGACACCCAGCACGCTTCCAAGTGGCTGTTGGCGGCTGCGTTCGGCTGCCCGCGGGTGAGGCCCCCCCCGCCCCGCGGCCGGGCCTCGGGCAGCCTCTGGCCAGCGAAGGAGCAGGGCCCAGGCTGCAGCTCCGGGCTCAGCCCGGCGGGTGGGGGTCCGTGTCCGGCCCTCCAGCCGACCCTCCGGCCGTGTGCAGCGAGCAGGGGCGGGCTGGGGAGCGGCGGCCGGGAGCTGAGGCCGGAGCCCGACAGACCCCGCTTCAGGCCGGGCCGCGCCTGGAACCTTCCGGAACCCTCCGGAACCTTCCGGAACGCGCGAGGCCGACAGAGGGCGCCCGTCGGGCGGCGTCCTCCTGAGGCGGAACCGGCACAAGCGTCAGGGCCGGGGCCCCGCGGCACGCACGGTAATTGTTGTGACCTTCCCCTGCTCGGAGCGGTGCCCCTGACCGCGGTGCGGCTGCGGCTGAGCCCCGCACCGCCTCGGGGAGCCCTCGGTGTGAGCTCCGGTGGGGCTGCGGCGGGTGGGGCCTCTGTACTCACCGTGAGGGGTCACCGTGAGGGGTCGCCGTGAGGGGGTCACCGTGAGTGGTCACTGTGAGTGGTCACCGTGAGTAGTCGCTGTGAGTGGTGAGCGGGCGCTGCTGCTGCTTGCAGAGCCGTCAGCCGTGCTTCTCCGTTGGTGCCTCTGTCTGACAGCACGGTTCGCGTGTAGATGCTCTTTTACAGGACTTAAATGGTTACGTCATCTCGAGAGGCTCAGATCTGCTGTGTTAGCATTGTCACCATCTCTGTTCATAGGCCTCGGGGCCAGGCATTTCCCACTTGCCTAGACTGCGGGCTTTGGTGTTGTCAGAGAGCATGGTCGGGAAGCGGAGCGATGTGCCGGGAACGGGGCCTGTGGGTGTTGGTCCGATGACAGACAACGTGGAATGGGGTTTGGGGTTGCTTTTTTACAGTAAATGCTCGTGAGTCAGCAGTTACTGCCCAAAGAGAGACCCATGGGAATGGAGGTGCCTTGGGACCACAAACGTGGAGAATATTTTGAATTACAAACGTGTAAAGCATGTGCTTGCTTTGTATATGTCCCGGTACATGATAGCAGCTGGACTCTGCTAAATCAGACTGTACTGAACCGTGGCTCTGCTTCAAGCCAAATTGTAATGCCTGGTGTGTGTGGACGAGGTTATTAAAGTGACCAGGAAATACAGCAGCACAGGTTTTTGGATCTGTCAGGTGGTTTACAAATGACCTGGCTGTCCAGGAGTTATTTGACTAGCCTTCCTCAGCTCTGCAGAGAACTTCAAACTGGAAGTCATGGAGTGAGTTTATGAAAGGGCCTATCCTGTTGTTGCCAGGGTATACATGAATTCGAGCAGATTTGTGGAAATAATCACTTCTATTGAAATCCAAACCAGTGAGCTATTGTGGATCCCTTCAACATTTAAACTGGGTGTGTTGCATAGTCCCGAGGGACACCAGCGTTGGTATAAACACTAATGCAAGGAGTAGAGCTGGCTCTGTGTCCATCGGAGTGCCTGTCCTGTGTCAGTCTCGTTTAGTGCTTCTGACTTCTCTGTTGTGTGAGCAAGGGTACAGTAGGTATTGTGTGCTCATGCAGTAACACGGGCCGTGTTGCTTTCTCTAGAGGCTCATGATGAATGTCATCAACGCTTAACCAAAGGCAAGGTGAGTGTCTCCTCCTGGGTATCGTAGCGTGAAAGTTAAAAGTACAGCAAAGAAGCAAGAGAAAAAAAATACTTCAGTAGATTGAAGTGATTAGACTTATTTTGCATTTATATACCTGCCTTCTATATCTTTATGTCACATGAAGAAATCTAAGCATCCTGTCCATCAACGCTTTGAATTATTGTTAAGGATATCAAACAAATCATTAATCGATGAAATATAAATAGTAGGGCATAGCAGTGCTGTGGGGGAGTTAGGTACAAGATAGCATTCCACAGCACATCTGCACTGTGTGTGGACCACGTTGGGTTGATGATAGATGAGCAGTCATTTATCAGGAGAGACCAACTCTTTGAAGAACAGATCCTAAAGTATGTATTTTCTCAGTAGGATGGAAAATGTCGAGACTGGTATGCCCACCAATCAGGTTATCCCATGCCTAGGGGGGGTGATTCTTTTCATTGTCATAGTCTGTTAAAACAACAAGCCATCTACGTCCTGCAAGCCTAACAAACACACTGAACACCAAAGGCCGTGCTTGCTCTGAGTGTTGAGTACAGTTACAATCAAGAAGATTATTGCGGCTGGAAGGTATTCAAAATGAGAGGAAAGAAATGTCTAAATTTAGGATGACAGATTAAAAATATTCCTAAGTAATGTGTAGGTCACTGGCAAGCAGTCAGGCACAGCTTACCAAAACAGGAAGTTATCCCATCTCGCCTGGCAGAGCGGCAAAGCAGTAGTCCCTTTTTTCTGGTCTTTCTTGCTGCTTGCACCCTAGATTGGAGTTTCTGTTGGCCATCCAGATGACATAAGCAAACAGTCTGCAAGAAAAATAAGTTGTGTTTCAGTGTCACAGATTAGCTGGCTCCACGTCTCTGGACAGTGAGATAATTTGAACAAAGTCCATGACTTAAATGTCTCTTTTTGGTCTTTTCTTAATCCCGAATGACAAAGCACAAGGCTTGCATGGCATGAGTACTGTACTGAAAATGGGGAGAGAAAAGCCCAACTCCAGACTGTCAGAACAGTGGGAGCTGTCCTGTTCCAAACCATCCTTCTTTGGTCACATCAAATAGTAGATCTGGGAGAGAAAAATCATAGTTTTTCCTAACGGTCTGTGTTAATTTACCTTTAGATATACAAAGGCAAAGCTTCAGTATGAGTGAATCTGAAAACAAGAGACTAAATCTTTATTGCTTATCTCAGTGAGGACTTGTCCTGCCTTCGCTTCAGCCTGTGGCAAAGCTTCTGGTAACTTCAGTAATGAGATCGAGACCTGGGACATCTCTGTCCTGAGAAATCAAGCCCTTTAGTTCGGTGCTTGCGTGTGGTATTTAGTCGCATAAAGCACAGCTGCAGATGTCTGAACATCCATAAAATCAAGCACGTGTGATGAAAGCAAACATTTGCTCTGCATTCAGCTTAAAAGGCTCCATCACAGCGTTGCTGGGTGGAGATCTGCAGGGATCCCTGCTCGCTTGCCGTGACAGGCCGTGGCCCCTGCTGAGCAGCACAGGCAGAGCTGCTCCCACACCCTGCTACCCAGCAAGCGGGCGAGACATCAGGCTCCTCACTCCTCTGCTTGGTGTAGTTACCCTTGGCTAGGAGATACCTGGCACAGTGCAAGCAGTATTCCTTTTCTCCTTTAGCTCTAAGTCTGCCCCTTTATCTCCCTTGCTGCTTAGTCTTTTTCTACTGCCATTTACTTTTCTCATGTTTTTAGTTTACCTACCCTGTGATCCTGTTTCCACTTATTTTCCTAACGTCTTTGTCCTTCTTTTCTCTGTTTCACTGAGCTGTTAGTATAAGGCAGATCAAATAATTCCAGGGTTAAAGCAGACCCTTGATCTCACAGCGTGTAATGGATCTGTAATTAGGCCATGTATCCCTGTGAGAATGGGCAGTCTGGGAATTTGCCAGGATTTATAGGGGGATTTAGTAGCATACTAAGAGTTTCCAGACCTATTAAATTCTTTAAGAAGTTTTAAAGACGCCACCGATTTAGGCAGGGAAAGATTTTGAACTGGGGTGTCTCTAAATACATGTAACGCTGGGAGATGAGAAATAGAAAAATGATTATTTTGCAGACAAAGAAGTCTCAAAGCTTTTGTAATTTAAAGTGCAGAAATAGATTTTCAAAATTCTCTCGGTAAGACATGGCTGGCTTAAGCCACATGATGTGTGTTTTCTCTGGGAATTTGTATTTATGTCTTTGATAAGACATGAATACTAAAATACACCTTAAGCAGGCATTGTGCGTGCATCATGCAGTAGGTATATGTGGCTACTGCTGCTTCCTGCTCTTTCATAATTGCCTTTTAAAAAGTCATGAAGTATTTGCTTTCCTCCATCCTACCTCTTTGCCATTCATAAGGTACATTTCTGTATCTTTTGGGGAGATCAGATGGGGTCTGTTAAGTGCCACATTATTTTATTATGAAGTCCTAGTTTATTCTTACTCACAGCAGAGAACAAGTATGAGCTGCTGCTGTTTACTTTCCAGAGAGGAAGGGCAAAATAATTATAGCATAAAAATACTTTCCTCCCCTTACTCCAAGTGTCCATACTTGGGATTTTAAGCTTTTATCTTAGACAGGGTGGAAGGTAAGGGAAAGGCAGAAAAGAAATGGTCAGTTTTCTCATAGTAGCAAAAAACTTCCATTTTTTTCTTCCAGGTTAAAGATACCCATTTTTTTCAATGACTGCCCTGTAAAAAGACTACACAGCAATAAGATTAGTCCTCTTTAACTGTACAGCAAAGCTAGTGTAAAACTTTCTTTAATCGTGACCTGGTCAGATCTAAGTTTGTATTAGCAGTGGGTTTGACTTGGGAAATTTGTCTCTAGGCCTAAATTCAAATTTTCTTTCAACTGTGATTTATATCAGCATCCCTGAGACCAGTTGGAATCTGTTCCCTGACTGCAGACATTCGAATGCACCTGTTGACTTCCCATTGCTTCATTCCCGTGGAATGTTCAGGTCTTGCAGCTACAGTGAGATTAAATAACTCCTTTTTTTTACATACAAGAATATAAATTCTGCTGTTCTGTAACTAGTACCTCGATCGCCTCCCCCGTTACTTGGCTGATGGCATCCTCAGTGCTAGAACCATGTGTTTCTAAAAGCGCTGACCCTTGTGAGTAGCGGGATAAAGAGAACATTACTGGAGTCTGCCGTGTGCCCGAGAGCTTGGGGTTTATCTACGTGGAGAGGTGCGGTGGGCTTTCATCCTCTCCTTGGCACAACCTCAGAGTAGCTCTGTCACCTGCGGGTAAAGCAGTTCCATTGCAGTCTTTGGCATTATGTTGGATTTGTTCCACTGGTCATCCAGCTGAACGGCAGAGTTCGGCCTTCTCTAACTGGCAGGAGCAGTAAGGGGGGATAGTTCATTGTGTCACACTGGGAGTTCTTAAAATTTTATCAAAACTATCAATCTGGAGAGTTTCTGGAAAACACATTTGCAGCTTAAACATCAAGCACAAAGTGTCCCTTCCTCTTTCTTCACTGAATTAGCTTTTGAAAGGCCAAGAGCTGCTGCCGAGATAAGAAGAAGTGAAGAATTTGCAGCAGGTGGTACCAACTGTACAAGTAGGACTCCCAGCCAGGGTAATCTGACAGCCAGCTGTGGAGCAGCCCCGCGGGTCAGAGCGTGACTCCGGCGGAAGCCAGGAGAGAGAAGCTGGCTGAAGCACCAAGCTTGTCCCAGCAGTGTGTTATTATTCTCTTGCTCAGTGAGATAACCCCAGGGAATGCCATGGTCAAATTCAAGGAGACTTTTCATCAGTCGACCAGTTCTCTTCCTTTCCACAAAGAAAGAGCAAGCAGCAAATGCCAAGTGCTGCATCTGGTGCTGAAGGGTGCCCGGTACAGCACGCACGGGAGAGACTAGTGAGTTCCCAGTGCCGCACCGTGCCGAGGCCCTGGCACTCCAGAGAGACCTGGGGCTCTCCTGAGAGAGTTCAGGGGGTCTTGAGCCCCGTCTGCCACAGCCCCTGCTTGGCAGTGCAGAGTTGGGAACTGGAATCGCTTCAGACTGGGACACACACGCACGTACACGCGCACTGATAGGAGCACATTCTGACAGTCACTAACATACTTTGTGTGCATGGGGAGGCTTGCTTCCTTCTCACCCTGGGTGAATATCTAGAAAATAAACTAATTTCTTTGTGTGAAAATGGTAACATCTATTCTTCATTCCTGAGGGCTGGGAATTGGAGTATTTATTTTGTGAAAGTTTTTAGCAAAGTCAGTAATGTGTTGCTGTAATTTCTGCATGTCTGCACAGGCCCTGAAGTTTTTCTTGGTTTAGAATATTGTTATAATTAGGATTTGATCTTCACTCCAGGGAAACTTCCTCTGAAAAATGCTCAGGACTAATGTAACTCTTCTTATTTTCATACTTTAAAGAAGTGTTTCTGTCAAAGTTGTTCTTATGTGAGTGAATGGTTCAAGATAATGGTTATAAAACCATGCAAGGCCTCACTAAGTGCACAGGTAACTTGGTTTGCTTTGTTTCTTCTTATTCTGTCTGTGTGGTTCTACAGTGTTCTGAATCCTTCTACAGTTTCAAAAATGGTTGTCTCTAGCTAGTGTCTTACTGAGGGAGTCTGTAACCTGCCAGACTAGGGTCCTGCTTTCTCAATGGATTTCCACGGGGAAACCTTGCCTTTTTTTGTTGGTTTTTTTGGGTTTTTTTTTGTTTTGTTGTTTTGTTTTGGTTTTTTGTTTTGTTTTGTTTTAAACTGATTGTGAGTTGACTGTTTGAAACTGTCCAAGAGCAATGCCTGTGGTTAAGTGGATGCCCTGAAACACAGAGCACTGCCACAGCAATATGGCTGTCTGATACAGCACGTGCTGGTGTGGTAAAATTCTAAGTCACTTAATATTAGAAGAATGAAACCTGGGAAGCAGCCCCAAGCCCACTAATGGCTCATCTTCAAAGCATGTCTGGGGTAAAGCACATTAAATCCATAAACTGTGCTTTCTGTATTGCAGCTTCCACCAGATGAAGAGAATACTTTTCAAAACTCTTCATTGTTGTTACTAAGCAGAGTGAAGTTGCTCATCCTAGAGGTGGAACGTTCTGAAACTAAAGAAAGCAAAACAACGGCTGCTTTGGAAATCTAGCTGGAGAGTTTCCATTCTTTGTAAGGTTCCACCTCCGTGTGCTGGAATACCACCCAGGGTTCCAGCGCTGTCTCACAGCGGCGACGAGGAAAGCTTGTTCTTCTCTTCTTGCTATGTGCATACTATGGTCCACTTTAACAATATCAATAAATTGTGATTTTTAATAGCTAAAGTAACTTAAATCTCATTCTCTGCAGTACCCACCTACCCCAGTTGGTATTTTTGATACACTTGGCGAAGAAAACGACATACTTCTGGAACTGCTTTTGTAGAAATGTAGGCTGCAGCTGGGCACTGCTGTGCAGATAAAGCAGCAAATGCAGAATGATGATGTCCTGATGTAGGTACACTGATACCTTCCCAAGGTAATTCACTGCTTGATGGCTCCTATGGAGATGAGCTGTGATGGGGGCTAGGGTGGTTACGGTAAGGGAGGTTTCCCAGCCATGCTGCCCTGGTGCTGACTGTAGAGGTGATCTGGCTGGGTGGCACAGCAGCAGCTGGGAACGTCAGCTCTGCATCCCGAGGTGGAACAGGTACATCCGAATGTACGTAACTTCAGTCTTTTAACAGAGAGGAGGATGGTGTGCTCCTCAAGAGGGGGAGAGTTGGGTTGTTCAACGAGCTGTTCAGGGTACGCTGGAAGAAGAGCTGTCCAGTTAAATGCAATTTGCTTTGATCTGAGTCTGGGGGAGAGTTTACAGAGTCTACATGGGGGGAAGTATGTCTATGAAACTTTCCCTTTAGGTTCTGTCAGTTGATTGAGACCTTTAAAATAGGAAAACCTAGCAAGGCTGTGTTCTGGTGTGGGGTTTTTAGCATTTTCAGTTCTAGTTCAACCATGTTAGGGCGGGTGGGCAGGTAAGTAAACAACTTCAGGGAAACGATACATCAGGCAGTAATTACACTCAGAATAAGAATGAGCAAGAGTTTCCTAATGGAAAGTTGTTTTGCAAGTAGTTTCACTTAGACTGATTGTTTTGTCTTGAGTATTGTACATCAGTGTATTGATGTCTTGGCATCTCTTACTGATCCATACTCTCTAGACCGCAGATACAAAGCCAGTCATATTTTCCCATAGCTACAGGCCCACTTGCCACGCTCCTTACATTATCAGATGCCACTCTGTTGAAGTTTCAGGCACAGTTTCTGGTCTCTCCAGGAGATGAGGGAGTAGTTTTTGGAGGATTTAGGATGAAAAATAGGCCCAGTGGAACGTGAGGTAAGTTGTGTCTGTAGGAGAGATGCACGTACAGTTGAGAAGCTGTTCAAGATTCTCTGTGTGTAGACTTTGAGAGAAAACAAGGTACAGTCTTGTGTTGCTCATGATCCAAGTTTGAGGAGTATAAAGAAATACTAAACTTCATAATCTATCCACATCTCTGCCATTCCTAATGAACCCACTCTCCAACATGAAAGGTGTCGTGTATGTAATTTGAATATATCTTACTATAATAGAATCTTCTCTTTGCTGTTCTTAGGTTTAGCAACTGTAATTTAGATTTCATATTTCCATCTGAAGTTAATTGTTATTCCTCATAGATGAGGGGGAGCTGCCAAAGGATGCCTAATCAAGAGAACTCAAGCTAAATTATGATTCATGTCAGTTAATCTTAAATTTTCTGCCAGTGTTCAGAAGAGATCCATCCCATATACAAGAACAGCATTGTTTCTTAGGGATTCTTCTGGCCAAAAGCCACAGTGCTTTGCTTTTGTTCTTACTATTTTAAAACCGTGCACTTTTGGCAACAATTTAAATATATTTTCCCAGCATAATATTTTTCCATACACATTTTTCCCCAGAATGACAGTGTGGGATTGGGAGTAAAAAGTCTTATTTTAGGACAGTGAGGAAAAGAAAGAAATAGTGGATTATACAGAAGTTAAGCAAAATACTTGTGCGTTACAGTGCACACAGAAACAAAAATCCAAAGCGTGATAGCCAGTATTGGCACCTGTCAAAGAATTCCCAACTCCCTGTATGAATGAGCAGGACTGTTGGCTCTGATAACAGCTTTCAAGCCACACAGAAAATAAAAGGCTGTCAGGCATCCACAGCACTCAGGCAAACATCTCCTGAAGAAGACAAAACCCTTCTGTCTTCCTGGGGAACATTCTCAGTCACCTTTGTTCCAGCACATGTGCTAGTCCAGGGTCTGGAGGAACACAGAGAAGCAATCAGAGTCATGGCAGGGGGCAGGAGGCAAGTGGAATGTTTAAAAAAGGTAAGAGTTCCAAATTGTCTTAAGGATTAAATATAAACCGTGTTGACAGAAGAGTAAATAATAGCAAGTAAGCCCCCAAAATGAGATTATCTGGCCTTTATTAACCTGAACTGATTGTTAACCAGCTCCTCAAAAGTGGATTTGAAGCTTCTTCATGTCAATCTTAATGAAAGATGAGAGGATCGATCCTGTTAATTGTCACAGTGGTTTAATATGTGTGACAGTCTGAATGAACTATTGAGCATCAGAGCTCAGAAACCAGAGGAAGTCACAGAGTAAACCCCACAGTTGGGCAGATACTGTTGGCTGCCGGTGCGGAGTGCCAGGATTTCACAAAAATCAATGTCAGGCTTCAAAAACAATGTGAAGTTTTAAACCCCATGAGATACACTTGATGCTGTTATTGAAAGTCAGAATTTCTTCTGGTGCCCTTCCATCATTTTTCAGATTACCTCTCAGTGTAGCATGGCAGACAGCTTCTGCTTGCAATGACAAGTGCAGGTCATTATGGCTCCAGACAGGCCAAATACAGAATTCTTCTTCACAGGACTCTATCAGGAGCTTTATTCATTTTGCCATGTAGCTTTATTATGTTTTTCTGCAGTATTCTGTTTCCATCTGAAAAATTACACTACCTAAAGCTGATGACGTTGGGTCCAGGACTGCAGAAAGTCGTTTTGCAGCTACTTGAACTCTGTCAAAGCAGAGGGAGGTGCCAAGCAGTTTCAAACTGTTCTTCATGCAAGGAGTAACAAATAAAAATGAGCGTGCTGAGGCAGAACTGCAGCTCTGGAATGGTTCCTGTGTCTGTGTAACCTAACGTCACAAGGCTGAGAGAGGAGCCAGTGCTAAGGTTTCTGTGGAGCATCTCTGCTGGGACAGCTTTTGTCTGAGTGTTCATTCAACCACACAAGAGCAGTTCTAATTTATTCAGGCTCTCTGAGATGTTATCTAGCTGCTTTTCTGCCTTCCCCTCCCTGCCAGTGTGCATTCTAGAGTAAGGGATATAACCTCACTGCCCCTTCTGTGCCTCCTGTTCTTTTGCCATTGCAGAGCAACCCTTCCGCTCCTGGCTGGTGCCGTTTGGTGGTGTTTGTTATTTTGTTGGTTTGACATTTGTGCTGAGGATACCACAGCAGCTTGTTTAAAGTTGTGGTGCATATTGTGCACAGTTCATGTCAGTGGGAAGACTTTTCTCAATAGCTGATGGTCAAACTTGATATTGCCTCTGTGACTTTGTCACATGAAAGACAGAAGGACACAGTAACTTCATTTTTGAGATGGATATTCCTGTGGCATTTTGTGGGTCCTGGGAGAAAGACCCAGACTACACTTTTTGGCTGCCACACACCCTATGATCTCCCTACCAGGGAGCACAGGATGTAGTTGGTTATTACTCCTCTGCTTCTCCCACTCTTGTATCAGTGATATCTGGAGCAGTGTATTGTGTCATTAGAAGGAGGTGCCCAATCCTAACTGCCCTGCTCAGCTCTTGAGCTGAGTTCACATCCTAAGGAGCATTCTGCAAATAGTACACTGGTGTCAGGCAAACTGGGTGACTGAGGAAACTGGGGAGTACAGAGAGCAAAGGAAAGCTCAGTTTTTTCTGGTCGCTTTAGAGAGCTGTGGTTCATCGTGCAGGAAGGAGCTGGGTGCCTTGTTGGTAGAAATTGCCAGAGATTGGACTGTTGGCTGCTTTGAAGGACTCTTGATTTTGTCAAGTTGATGCCTTTGTCCCATAAAGCCTTTCCTTAGACTCTTATCTTCCTCAGTTCCAGCTCTCCCATATATGTTAAGTGGAAGCTGTTAAGGTCAAACACTTTGAAACACAAATGTCTGCAGACTTCAATGTTCATCTCTCATCTCTGCTCAAGTAGAGACAGATGCACACACATGAAAAGTTCTGTGATATAGCTTGGGCAGCAGATGCCACGTGTCTGGATGCTTTGGGAGTTACTGGGTAGTGGACTGTGCCTTCTAAATAAAATGAGAGTGTGAAGTCAGGATGGCCATCAGCCTGTGTGTTCTGTGGAAAGGATGTGTAAACTCAGCTTCAAAGAAAGCTCAGAGGGTTGAAAGAAGTCAGAAGGGAATATAACTGAGTCATTCAGTTTTCCAAAATACAGCTGAAACTGTACCAGATGCTTTGTATCCTGACCCAAGCTGTCATTACTTATTCTGAGTCGGATTGAGGATTGGTGCAAGGTGGACATGCCTTCACTGAAGCTGGCAGACTTGCATTCGTTCCCACACAACTGACTTCAGTCCAGCTGCTCAGATGATGGTAGGTGTTTTATGGAATTGGTAACAGCAAATCATCGATCCAGATCAAGAGCCCTGGAGTTGCGGGTGCACATTTGGCTTACGGCAGTGATGAAGTGGCTCTACTAGTGCCCTTGTGTGAGAATTCTTTTAGGATAACTTGAACTGCTTAAGTTCCTTGTTCACATTATTTTCTAATTCCACATGCCTTGGAAAAGAGTCATTGAGTTGGAGTAGCTCTGAACACATCTCGGTATCACTTCAGCTGGCTGTAGCTTCTTGCTGTGTAGAAAATGTCAGCCTCTCAGTCTTAATACAGTTGGCTAGTACTTGTGCACCTCTGTAGGCCACCGTGCTGCGGGTAGTGACCTCTGCTCCAGGGCTGGAATTGCAGCTGGAAGCTCAAAAGCTGAAGGACATGGTGACCAGCAGCATAACTGCTATTCCAGCAGTTTTACAGGAAAGAATAGCTTAAGATAAAGATTTGCTTCTGTGCTTAATCTCTGTTGCTGTAACTGAAGAAAATCTTTTAGTACAGAAGACCTTGAGAAGGCAATGCTGAAATTTTTTCTTTAGATCTTCTGGCATCATAAATAAGATGTTGATTCTATCTGGCTACTCTCCCAGGTGCAGGGCTCTTTGGCAATTCTAGTTTTCTCTGGTAAGATAGCTTCGGTCTCACGTCTTAATATACGTATATAGATTGTTATCCGTGACCATAAAATAAATACATAAAACACACTACTTCAGATAGAACCAAGGGGCAAATCTCACTAGTCAGGTAAAAGGAAGCAAGTCACAACTGACAGCAAAAATATGGAAGAAAAAGCAAAGCTGAACAAAGTGTCTGAATTCCCCCCAATATGTTCTGCAGTGTATTTGCTAATGCAGAATTGCCCTAGTGTTGAGCTAAAAGGCTTGCTTTTTGTTAGTCATTCAGCCTTGCTCTCCAGGGTGTGAAGAAGGCTAAGCCATGAGGTTGAAGCAGAGTTCCCCTCAGTTGTCACTAGCTGCCTCCTGTAGCTGTGTCTGACAGCAGAAACAGGAATCACAAGATAGGGTTCTTGTCTGAATACGTGCAGGTGTTTGGCAGCAGCAGGAGCACAGACCCCGAACGGACGGTCACAACAGAACGGCTTTTGTTGAGCAATAACCCAGACCTCACTCCTTCCATTCGCAGCAGATAGAGCAGCTGCAGCTGGTGTGGAAGTGCTGCTGCCCAGAGCCAGCATCGCTCAGGAGGAGGAGCAGGCAAATGCTTTGCCCCTTTGCTGGGCGCTTCAGAACGTGCGTGGCCGTCAGCGAGCAGCTCTGCTTTGTAGGCACGTGCTGAAGGCAGCCCTCGGAATGGTGAGGGGCTCTGCTCCTACGTGGGGGGCAGGTCTGGAGTTCATGCAGCACGTGGACTTTATATTTGTTAGCCAGACTAGTGCTTCAGACACCCAGAGTATTACAGTTGTGATGGGTTTCTTGTAGTACTTCCCAGCGCCAGCATTTTGAATGGAAACACACAGTCACTGTGGTATTTTTGTGCTTCTAATGTTTGGAACGTCAGTCTTTATCAGGTCTTCTGATCCTTCTGTTAAAACACTGAAGGCAGCAGAGCATGTCCTCTTTGCTCCTGTGTGGATACCAAAGTGCTTCAGCAGCACCATGGCTGGGTTATGGTCTGGAGCAGTGGTGACCAGCCGTGCTTCGGGGGGGCCAAGTTCCTGAAGAATGCCCAGCCTTATTTTGTGGGAACATTGGTTCGATCAAACAAAAAACTGCTCTTTTATGAAAAGGAATGATAAAACTTTCTAAAATGAAGGAATGGGAGGACTAAGACAGACAAAATTTTGCAACCAGTAGGATTTTGGAAGCATTCAGGTCATAGTTTATTCTGCTGCCTCTTTGGATTCAAAAGGAGTTTTAATTCTCATTATCAGAAATCCTGTTCCATCAGGCAGTTAATTTTGTTGATGTAAAGGACCAACATTCTAACAGGGCTTTTGGACTGAACTCACCCCAGGAGTGGTATTTTCTCACTGAGTATGGAGCACTCATACTCATTTTAGTCTGAAAAGTAGAACCTGTTTGGATTATTACCTTTTACTTGGTGATCAATTTGTACCTTAACATAAGCCCTTCTTCCATAGTTGGTTTCATTTTTTTCTGATGAAAAGACAGTTACATTAACAAGATGGATATGAACACCACAGTGCTGGGTTTTATTTTTTTTTTAAATAGGTAGTCAGGTTTTTTCAGCTAGTATGGGACAGTCATATTTATTCAATTTGTGCAGTTCAGTTGATGGTGATTTTTGTTTGTCAAACTAGACCTTAATATATTGGGGTGGATTTCCATGAAGTCGGAAGCCCAAGGCTGCACAGAAATGTGCTGAATTTTCATGTGCTCACCACATTTCCGTGCACAAATCAAGTTAATTGAGTGCATGTTTTTGCTTGGGGCCTTGTGCTTCTGTTTTAAAAGGAGTCTTTTTATTTTGTTCTCTTTTAAAAGAGTCCTTCTTAGGAATGCATTCAGATCAGTTCGACGCTCTGCAGGCCATGTTTGCTGTCAGGTAGTAGTAGAGACAGTGGGAAGGTGAGGAATTAGACTGTATGTCTGCTCTGGTGCAATAGAGACCAGTCCCTAGTGTATTTATGGCCCAGCTGAACTCAAGCTGCCAGCAAATCCTGCCATGTCATCTTGGGCTCTTTCTTAGGAGAAAAACCAGGGAGAGAAAACTTCAGCCAGGGCAGATGGGATGCACTGGGACAGTGATGCCGTTCCTGTAACCAAGCACGTTTTATCTGAGCATGTAACCACACCTTTCTCACATGCAGTGGTCCCAGGGGTTTCCACTCTGGTGTTTGGAGGGCAGGCAGTCCCCCAGCTAGCAGAGCTGTTTGGGCTTTCTTGGGCTTTCTTCCAGTACAGGCATGGTCTGTCCGAACTTGTATCTCAAAGTGTGCTCAGAGGATCTGACAAAATAAACAGCATTGTCCAAGGCTGAGGTGAACTTCTCAGGTGTGGAAGTGGGAGCATAAGAATTGATAGCCTACTTTGGGCTGAGTTCAGCATAGACTGTAGCTGTGACTGGAAGGACAGATCCTGGTAATGCTGAGTGGGTATTGCCAATTGATTGGTAATGTATCGAGCATAGGAGAGGAATCTGAAAGAGCTATGTGAGGGGAAAAAAAGAGCATGAATTGCAGACTCATCTCACTGAAAGTTACCTGGAAGAACAGAAAAGCCAAAGAGGTGTATGCCTGTCTGGGCTGGGGGTGTCCTACATGGCAGTAGACATGATTGAATCTAGACCATCTCTGTTTGCTCTCAGCTTTATTATTGCTAGTACTACTACAGTTGCTGTAATCCAGCACGCTTTGCCAAGCTAAACTGCAGCATTCTTGGTAACAAAATTCAGCATGTTTAGACTTAGTTCTGCTCGCTCATCAGGTGAATCATAGCTCATACTCAAGGTATCTGCACTTTGACCTTTGCCTGCTGCCCTTGGCAAGCATGGGAATGACTCTGATGGGACTTGGCTGCCGAGTAGCCCGAGTCTGGAGAAGAACGTGGTTAGTGTAAACTTACATACCCTATTTTTCCTGATAGCATATGCCACTGATGAATAAAGATGTTGCCAAACTGACTGTAGAGTATGTTAGTATTTAATCTCCCTTGTTGTTCACAGTGGAGCAGTGTTTTCTGTGTTGGCAGACAGAGGTGGCTCATGTGTGGGCCGTGGGATTCATAATTTAATGCAGACACTCCAGTGTTTGCCGTGCCAGGAGGAGAGTGTGGGCTGAGGAGTGCATCATGGAAAGCAGAGCCTATCTTCAGAGCGTGTCTTGTGTTCCTTGTTACATCCTGAAACTCGAACTTGGCAGGCAGTTTTATGAAATAACTAGAGGAAGGTAGAGGCCTATAAAATGATGCTGACATGTGGATCGTGAGGCACTCTTGGAGAGAGTCAGTTCACAACCTTTATGGGACGTTGTGGAGAAGGAAAACATGCACACGACTGACTTCTAGGCTTCTGGCTACATGCACCAATTATGGCAGTGCTTGAATATAAATGCCACATCTAAAATCAAGAAAAGGAAAAATCCTGACATTATACCTGCACGAGCTGATAGAACCAGTGCCAGGAAAGAGTCTCATGAAGATTGCTAAAATAAAACCGAGTCTTCCAGGGCACCAAGAAATTGTGCCTTCAGAATCTCCCTGCAGCTGGAAAGCTCTGAGTCCCAGAGCCTTCCAGTTTGGGTAGCTGTGAAATAGTTTCAGTCTTGCTGCTCGTTGAGGAGATTGTGAAGAGACCCGTTACACATGAGGTTCTGCAGGCAGTGCTGCTCCTGCCTTGCAGCTCTGCGGGGCTGTGCTGGGCGGGCAGCGGTGGGACCCAGCAGCCTGGAGACCGGCACACGGGTGACTGGAGGAAACAGCACTGCTGGGTGACAGAGCTGCAGAGAGGAGAGTTACACTTGTGCTGATTATTGAACAACTCTTAGTATGGGATTTGGATCTGATTTTTCCAATGTGTGCCCATCAATTAGGAGTAGTTGTGTGTGATTTGGCTTAGTACTGGGGTATAAATCTGAAGGATTTCCCTCCCTGGATTGTCTTTGCGTCTTGCATAAGCAGAAAGAGTGGTACCTACCCCACTGGTGTTCCTTGGAACAGCAAAACACCTTCTGCACTGGGACCCGTGTTCTGGTGGATGGGGAAGCTCATTATGTTGGTTTCCTTGGCCTTGTGATTACTTTGTTTTTATGGTTTTTCCTTGCCTGAATCTGATTGCCTCGATTGCTGGCTATTCTTGCCAGTGCAATCCTAATTGCCAGTGCAATCCTAATAGCCCTATTAGCTGGAGGAGGGAAAACTCCTGCCAGTTTCCTTTGACAGTTCATCATTCAGTTGCCATCTGGTTGCTGGTATCAGGAGAAAACATGTTTTCCATCAGGAATAACATTTTTTTTCCTGTAATGAGCCACGGTATCTTCATTATGTGCCTCTGATTAATTGAGTGAGAGGTAAGACGTGTAGGATTCTTGGTTTGGGGTTTTTTTTTGCATGCTGTGTGCTGTGTTAACAGTTGGGTTTAGATTTATCCCGGCTGTGCTGTTCATGGGAAGTGCATTGATGTGCCTGCTAAAATCTGCAGCGTGTTGAGAAGTCACTTACAGCAGTATCCATGGCTGGCTGGTGTGATGCTTGCAGGTATCTTACAGAAAAACTGTACAGTCATAAATGGAAGAGTTCGGTCGGGATTAAGGAACGGCCCTTTGAGAGAGAGGATTGTGTTTGAACAGTGTGGTAATTGATTGGAAAGACTGCAAGGTAATCACTATCATTTTTTTCTCAGACTGCAAAATTAAAATTCCTCTCTCAGTCACACAGATGATGCCAGACTACACACCTCTCTTCCTTCCCACTTCCATTGTTACATTCAGTGGCTCCAGTGGGTTTTTCTCATGATCTTCAAGGGGTGATCTCACTAGGTCTGGCTGAGGAGCACGTGCTCCCTCCCTCCCTAGCCAGTTCTTACTATTGGCTCCCCGGGGTACTCCTTCAGCCTTCCTCTTAGCCTCCTTTATTGCTACATTTCCTTGTGCCCTTGCTGTCTCTTTCCACCCGTTTCCACATTGTGAAGAAGTTCCCCGGTGCTGCTGTTAATGTTTATACAAGCTGGTTCACGTGCAGGAAATGCAGATGTTGTTTAGCCAAGCTGTCTCACTGCACATTTTAATTTGCGAGATTTATAATAGAGCAGCTGTGGCCAAATCCCATCTGAAGAAACTTTGGGGATTCTTTTTTTCCTGTAAGTGTGAAATGATACAAACCCTTGGAAGGGGAGAAAAGTTGTATCTAAAGCGGTAACAGTAAAACCTGTTTATGTTCAGGCTGTTTGTATTGTAGGGCCGATGCATTCTTTGACCAGGAAGTTTCTACCTAGAAGAACTGACCTTCTGATCAGAATTACATCTGTAGCTTTGTGGTTTAATACATGTGGACGGGCTGTAGTTTGCAGTAGAACAAGCTTAGCAACGTCACACTTCTTCCCTCTCTGCCAGATTTCATCTGGGAAGAACAGAGAGGTGGTGTGGACACAGGGACAAGCGATCCAGAATTAATTCCCATGTATTGCTTCTAATGGGAACCTAGCACTTCTGGGTGTTTCCAGCAGCAGTCAGGCCCTAGCTTGAGAACTAGGAATGCTGTTTGTGAACATCAGGGTATTCAGTGGGGCAAGGAAGGGCTGGGCTGCTGGGGAAATGCTTTGCGCTTGCTCTTTCAGCCGCTTTCTGCCATCGTACATGCGCACACACCGGTACTGGGGACCTGCCCCAGCTGCTGCCCCAGGGGATGCACAGGCAGGAGCGGGGCTACTTCATCACTCTAATCTCATGACCAAGGTGTTGTCTTTGTAATGGCAAAAATGTGCCATTGTTTACCTAAACCTGCAGTCCCTGGTGAAGGTATGCAAACAAAGATACCCACTTTGCCCTTTAAATCTCTCTGCTCCTGTTTTGTAGCTTAGTGATGAGCTGGGAAGGTGGATTAGTTTGAGTGGGAATTCACAGAGAGCTGCTTAGTAATGGCAACCAAACCAGCCAAACTGATGCAACAATAGGATAAAAGTGGTTGGTGACAGGAACTTTGTTTTAGGGTGTTTCTGCTTGGAAATTTTGGGTTGTGGAGGCTACAAGCAGGAACACTGAGAGAGTTACTTCCTGCTTTACTATCTAGGCTCATGAACAGAGATGGATGATTATTTCTCATTTATATATAATTTTATCTTAATCACAACTGCAAATAATAAATCCCCATGTTATGCAGTGAAGGAATCTGAAGTTGACAGAAGATCGTTTGGGCAAAGTCTTGCAATGTGGGAAGTCAAACGCTTCTGAACTTTTTACTCGGTCTGATGTCTTAAGCCCAGGCCATTCTTCACCTTCCTCTTTGAGAGGAGGAAGAGCTGGAGAAATGTCAGACCTTCCTGGGCAAAAGAGTTGTTAGTTTAGCATGAGAAATGCTTTCAGAGCAGCTTGCCAGGAGACAAACTGAGTCTGATTCATGTTGTCTTTGACAAGTCAGCTGAGATCACCTTGTTAGAGCAAGATGTCTGAGATGTGCAGGGCTTGAGCAGAGCCTAGAAGATAGGCTAGAGCAGAGGGAGACAACACTTGACACCAGGTGAGCTGGGAAAGCCAGGAGAGGCTTGCCTATGTAGTTGTCCTAATGAACCAGTCAGGCCCCTTGTGTGCTGTAGAGAATGGGGACTCTGAGTTGCATTTGGCAAAATTGATTGGTAATTGATTAAAAATCGCACTGATTGTGCTGTATGAAGGGGGATATCAGGCCTATTTGGGTTCTTTTTTCTCTGCCTCTTCCCACTCCTCAAGAAATTGCTGTGATTATGGAAAGATGCTGGAAGGTGCCTTGGGCTCCATCGTATCTTGGCAATGCTTCTAGAACATGTGACGTTTTTCCTGTGTTTCTTTTTCCATCATCATTACACGGTGTCTGTGTATTCCTGACAGAGTTTTGGGGCAGTGTTGGGTGTCACCATTTAAAACTTCTGAGGTCACCAAAATGGAATTCCTCTTTATGCCCAGGTTCTGCTGTCAAACTCAAAATCCCTTTACACCACAAATGTCTATTGGCAGACAAAGTTATACAACACAGTTGCCTCCCAATTAATTTGAAGTACAGCTGGAGTTTGTAGTGAAGGAAAATGTTCTGTTGAGAGGTTTTTGAAAAAGAATGGAGGTTCATTAGATGACTGAAAATGTTACGTGATCCTTTAAACATCTTTTGATCTTAAGGAAGCACTTGAGTTCCTCAGTGAGACTGGCAAGGCATTGCTTCGTTATCTTTCTGTGCCAGGTACAAAATCCATCTGACCTTGTACTCTTAGGTGAAGATAGGCAATTTATCACTGAGGAAGATCACAGTCTGACTTTTCCTTCTAGGTTGTGCTTGTCTGCATGTCTCTCTGGGGACTAAAAGCACGGGGATTGAAAACGGTGCCACTGATTTTTATCACTGACATAAAAGAAAACTCTGTCCAAACTGCTTTTCAAGATGGTATTGATTTCCTTCACAAATGGAGAGACCCTTATCTGCATTCGTGACTTCAGTCCTTACAAAGTGGTGTTTCAAGAGCACAGCCACCTCGGGCAGTATCTGCATATATCGACAAGCACAGATTGAAGTGCCAGGCCCTGTGAATGGCTTGGGTGTATTCTGACACTCTGGGTAGGACTCACAGTTTACTGCCTCTAAATAATAAACTCAGAACTGGCTGGTGAAGATTTCAATGAAAAGTTACTGTAACATAGCTAAATCAGTCTCATTTCATTTGGCATGAACTAAAAAGTTTAACACAAACCAAGAAGACGACAGCCCAGCTGCCCTTGGAGGAACTTGTCTCGGTGCCATAGCCAGGGTGCCCCACTCACCTCATTCCTCTCGTCTGTGGCATTGCACTGCCCCTGGTAAGGTAGAGAGGGCACAGCCTGGCAAGAGAGGTCAGAATATTGTCAACTACCACACAAGGCAAATGCAGATAGAGCAGTGGAAGAGTGTTGTCCTGTTTATTAGCAGGAGGCAGCAAAACTCAAGTTGTTTTCTGTCCATAGTACCTCCCGTGCAGCACGGGCTCACCTGGGAGATGTCTTTCAGTTCAAGCTTATAGCTGGGTAGAAAGAGGCATAAACGGGTAGTGACTTAGGTGTCTTAGGCTGGATCCCCAGTTGGGGCCCTCCTCTAATGCTTTCAGTAACCAGGAGGACAAAAAGTTGTTTTTCCTTTCCTCTTTCCTTGCACCCTAGAATGAAAGTAGGGAAAGAAAAGGAAAAAGACTGGGTACAGATTAAGTGTAAAGGAAGTGTGAGAATGAAACAAATAACATCTTCCATGGCTTCTCCAGTAGAAAATGCAGAGATGTTTTCCCAGTGAATTAGCATTTTATGTACTTCTTCCTTCTACATAATAAAATGTTAAAAAATAGAAGCTTTAAATAATAAAAGAGGAAGACATTTGTAGCGGGGCTGAGCAGAGCAGGCCCCAGTTTCACTAATGTAACCGTACAGTCATTCTGGACCTTTGTCAACACACATTAAAAATACCTCATCAGTTTAACCCATTTACTCTCCTAAGAGGATCCTGGGAGATCATTGCTGCTGAATGAATTAAGAGTCACGGCCAGGACAGAAAAGGAACCGTTGAATGTTTAATTTTGCTGTTGCATAATGCACTAGGTGACACACATGTTGTCTCGGATGACATCCCCAAAAGCAGCGGCTCCCTGACAGTTGGAGCATGGCTTGTCAGCTTGTGTCGCTCTGGTCGTGGGCATGCTGGTTTGGCCTGAGCCCTGCAAATGGTCCAGGGCCCGCCCAGTGCAGAAGGGATTTCTGGCACCCGGCCCTGCCCCTGCCTTCTTTGGGGGGAGGATTTGGCATCCCACCTGACCTCCAGTGAGGACTGCAAACAGAGTTTCCGGCAACTTTGAGTCAGCCCTTTGGTAAGGGCAGTGTGGATCAGGGGGCAACATTCTGTTCCTAATCCCCTGGTAGTCACTGCTGAACTTAAGAGACTTGTGTGCTACTTAGAGACTTCTCAGCTTGTGAAGGAACTGGACTTTAGCTCTTTTGTGTTGCAGAAGGAAAGCTCTTCAAAACTCCTGAAAATAAAGTGAGGCAAACCCCATAATTTTATGGCCTCCAGAGTCTATTTTAAAATGCTTAAATAAATGTTTCATATACCAATAAAGCAAAATTATTTTTATCTCGAGGGCTCAAAGGGAACGTATGCACTGGCATGAACCGGGTGGTTAAGAATTTTCTTCATACGTGTTTGAAATTCGGCAAGCGGCAGTGTTTCAGTGTGGGCTTTAAGAACAGTTTTGCTAAAATAGTTTACACCTAGAAAGGAAAGAAAAATATTTGTCAAACAGTTTTTGCAGCTTACACTTCTTGGCCATCTCCCAAGGGCAGAAGTGCTTAGTGACATCATCCTGCACTTCAGAACCACCGTAGAGCCGAGCACAGTTACCCTGGCATATTCTTTGCCTTCGCTTCTGCATTCAGAGCTGCACACTGCACAGGAGAATGCCCGAGGTGTGCGGTTTAGGGGAGACCGGGAGGCTTGCTGGGTAACAGATAGTGTAACAAAGAGCGGCTGTGCCATTTCTGTCAGCTGCTATGGAAGGCCTACCTCAAAAAAGTTGACTTTTTGAAGGTCCTGCGGGCTGTTTTGTTTTGACCAACAGCTTGCTGCTCTCCTCCTTTAGTTCTTCCCCTCAGGGACAAAAAAAAATACTCTCCTGAGTCTATTTGGGAAGGGAAGGAGAAGAATTGAAGTGTGAAGCGATGAGGATGGACCCAGCCATTCTGGGTGGTTGGTGACGTCGTTGGCAGGCCGTTCAGGAGGCATCACATTATGCTTGCTTCTACTTTATTTGAACTATAAATAGAGAACTTGAGCCCTTAGGAGTGAAACACTCCCCTTCACTGCCATTCAGCAACAGCCTTCCCTGTGCTGCACATGTCTGGTGTAAGAGACGTGTTTTAACCCGTGGATTTCTGTGCCTGTTGCAGACCTGTCACCAAGAGCTGAAGGAGATTGCTCGGCAGGGATTACATTGTTGTTCTTCTTAAAGTTAATTCTTCCTTCCTTTTTACCCCTTCTTAAAAATTCCATCTTTGGGCTGTCAGTAGCTCTCTTCTGCTGAAATCAGTGGTAGTTTTGTACCCGGAAAAGGTGAAACGTCGGTTCTGGGGTTTATCCCCAGATAAACTCGCCGTAGAAATCAGAATGTATGACAATCACACCTCTGTTGTCCTGCAGAAAATATTTAAGGCTCACAGCTAGTACCCAGACAGAGTGATCTGAGAAGACACTTTCAGTAGTTCTTGCTGTTGTACTCCATTTGAGTGCTGCAGTAGGACGAGGAGAGAGGAGAGGTTTCTGTTTGATTCTTCAGCACGGTGCCGCTGACTCCCCCCGCGCTGGAGGTGAGGGTCAGGGGGGGTGGGACTGGCATCTCCATCCTCTCCCTCGCTTCCAGCATTGTGTCTTCTTAGTCTTCTCTCTGTAGGTGTAAAACTGGCTTTGGATTCTTACACATAAAACCTGCATCATAACTATTTATGTTGCATTACGATTGTTTTGATAAGGTTTAGCTTCTAGGTCTCCAAAAGCAACAGGTGACCGGGGTTCCCTGCATAGAACGTCAGGGAGAGTTACAAGTGTAGATGGGAAATTTTCCTGTATAGATTAATAGGAAATGTCCTGAATTACTCTGTGTTTGCATTGTTTGGCCAGTCGGTTCACATCCAGACTTAGCTTGCATTGGGAGTTCAAGGCCTAAAGCTGGGCCCTGCCTTAAATTTTCTGCACAAATCCAGTAAGGATTGAATATTGAAGGATTCTTATTACACTGTTACTAAAAATGAGAATCATTTCATAATGGTTTTCACTTTCACTCTTTGTTGTTTTTCGCTGCATGTGCTTTGCTCCTATGGAAGTGGAAGACTAATAGCAAGAGCTAATTGCAATAGAGAGAGCTCTGGAAAAGATTCCTTAGAAAATCCTGTTAATGCATCTGAGTGGTGTCTGACTTCCTGTGTTCTGGAATAATAGCTCAGACTGTGCAGAGTGCACTGAGCGGGACATATTCCTCTGACTTGCTTTTAGACTGTATCAAAGTCTCAGTGTTTAGCTCACACTTGATCAGTTCTTTGAAGCTTGATGAATCTTCTCTGGTCTTGAGACCAAACTTAAGCTCGTGTTAAAAAGCATTAAATCTCTATCAAAACCTCCTAGGTGTTACATGACAATACACGTCAGATGTAGAGAAGGGAAGCCAGAAATGCTAGGAGGGGTGAGAATGGAACAGCAGGAGAAGGGATGGTGGTTGTGGGAGCTCCAGGAGAAGCGGTTGATAAGAAAGGTGGTGATTAAATTGACACACCGCTATTGTGTTGTGATTGACAGCCTGAACCTGAAGGAAGTACATGGCAATGATTTAATCACAAAGATACGCATAAGATTGGGGAGAAACCGGTGCCTTCTGCCATGAATTGGACCTCAGGTGACATCAGGTTCCCTTCAGCTGCTGACAGAGGGTGAGTGGCCGAGGTGGAGCAGCCCCAGCTGGGCTGTGCGCTGTCGCTCCTGCCAGGGGGCCCGGGATGGAGTGCTCTGTCAGGGCAGCCTTCTGGCCAAGCTCCAGCAGCCCTGTGCTTAGCAGTAGTAAAGCACCGCTCGTTGTAAACAAGGGAAATTGCTTCGGATGCCTTGAATAGTTAGGTGTGGGGAGGTTCGGATGCTTCCCAAAGGCTCCAGCTGAGCTAATAGCTCTCCCGGGGAGGAGGCTGAGTCTCCTCCCGGGATGTGTGAACTGCTGTGGGTCGCTGGGGCAGAGGCTCTTGCTGAGGGCTGCCGAGGGAGGGGTGTTCTCTGTGCACTTTCCCGTGCTCCAGGGGCTTCCCGAAACGCGGGCGTAGCTGAGCTGCCTGAGGTACTGGTGACAGCAGGATCGGGTTGGAAGTTGTGTGGCCCCTCTGCAAACGTGTGCCTGCTTTCCTGCAGTGAGGCTGTGACAGAGCCACTAAGCCAACCCTGTACATGGCAGCGTGTGTTAAAATCAGAGCTGTGCTCACTGAACTGTGAGGATGAACCGTGCGCCTTGCAAGTGCCGCCAGCAACACGCTCAGGGCTGAAAGTAGCGCGTGTGAATGCTCCTTAGTCAGGGTATTTCTGGCCCTGCCAAGCACAGCAGATTCTGCACGCTGCGGGCTCAAGGGTCTGGGCTGTGATGTAACTGGCGTGCCACTTAGACCAGGATTGTGATCAGCCACCGTCTGCATTCTTCTGCAGCACAGATGTTGCTTAAATCTTTCAGTTGAGGTCCTAACTTACTTAGTTTTGGATTCCTGTGAGGCCTTGCACTTGCATTATGTTTTTAAGCACTGCTTTATGTAGAGGGTAGTCTGCATTTCTGCTTCCTAATCCAACAGCAGCCTCCTTGCAAACACTTAACTCTGACAATGCTTTCTCCTGATGGGTTTTCTCTGCTGATTTCCTGTTCTTGGAGGATACATTGATGGCAGTCTTGAAGTACAGATAGTTTGGCAGAGAGGCAGGCAGGAGAAAATGATCTGTCACTGAAGTACAGGCATCAGTCTCAGTGTTTTCACAGTTATTTGTTAACTGTTTTGCAGATGTACCCTGAAGAGAGGCCTTCTTTCAGAGGGACTTCAAAAAATAGACATGCTTGAAAGAAGAGGATGTGGAGAGCAAAAAAAGACATTTCAGGGCATGGTAAAAGATGTGAGTAAAATCAGAGCGCTATAACTCAGCTTGTATGAATGTCATTTCCCCAGGACACACATTTGCTTAGTGAGGTGTTGCACTCTTGCTGAAAATAGTAATCAAAGATTGTGGAAAGTTTCAATTTCATGCCATCACTTTTAAAATCATTTGAGACAGTGTGATTTCCATGAATTTTAGGGAAAGTTATGATACGGTGATGGTAGTGACTGAGGAATTGGGTAGATTGTCATATAAGGATCAAATCAAGCTGAAAGAAATGGAAGTTGAGGGTGCCGTGTGGACTATGACAGCTGTAACTGCAGAGGGATGATCTAAATGGTTTGGCTTCAAACCCTTTCATTTTCCTGCTCACTTGAATCTGTTCAGACAATCTCAGGTCATCTTCTCTGCTTACCTTCCAGAATGAGCTGTCACAGAAATCAGTGAGTTTCACAGATGGAGCAGCATTCCTCCTGCCAGAGTATTCTGGTGTTGTTCAGGAGCGTGGCAAAAGGGATGTGGAGGGTCCCTGGGGAAAAGATCTGTCGTCCTCTAGGTATTTAATGAATTCCTGTGTATCTGTGTTCAAAATAAACACGGCTAGCAGAAACTTAACAGAGGTAATTTTCCTCTGAATAGAAACTGGATGATTCCAGAAATGGAAAATCTAGGGCATTATTTGGAAGCAAAACAGAAGGCAAAGGCATCAGTACTATTTCTGTGATCCAGTAACCCAATTAGGATTGACATATGCAAATGACCTACTTGTGTTGAAGACTATTACTGGGTTCCCTTTTTATGGGTGGTGTATCAGTGCATCCATGGGCCAGTGTACAGCAAGGTGAGCTGCAGAAGCAGGCGTGCGGAGCGTGTACTGCCGGCCCTGCCAGGTGCCGGTGGCAGAGATGCAGACCCTGTCCTCAAACACGAAACTGAAGTGGACAGTTCAAGGAACTTGAGCCTTGAGGTGTCTTGGACCAATCTTGGGGGGCTTTGTTTTCTTCCAGAATCCTCCCTTTCTTTCGAAAGGGTCAGCTGAAAAGGACAGGAGCATGACTGAGTGATCAGAGCTTTCGCGGGAACCGTGTTCACATCTCTAATAACAAAAGAGATTGTCAGGGAGTACTTGAAGGCACATTTCTTTCTGATTTTCATGTTATTAGTGAAACTAAAAAAAAATTGTTCTAGTTATATTTCTAATAATAATTATATGGAATGGGCCAGATTCCTGTCACCGGGCTATTTTTGTACCTCTTCAAATGGAGCTCTAAGTGGGTGCAAATTACCTCTGTAACTTAACAGATGCGAGGCTATGTATCCCATTATTAGAAACATTTAAAAGCAGGGCTGATGGAGAACTTGCACTAGCAGAGCTCACTAAATGCCCAAACTCCTAGGTTCCCCCCCTCTTCCAGAAAACAGTGAGAGAATTTGATGCTAATGAAAGGCTGATTTCACAGCACTGGAGACGAGAGTTCTGTTTGCACAGTGAGCAGCTTTGGTGAGCATTTCCCTAACAGTTCAGCCAAGGTGCCTCTGTTTGAACTGTGAGTCTGTGTGGACTCTCTCTTCACAGCCCTTAAGTCTTACTCAGCTTTTACTCAAACCTTCCTCAAAAACTTCCTCAAACAGGCTAAGATCAAAATTAGTGAAAAATTTAGTAGCCTCTACTTCCCCACACAAGATTTTTGAGCATCCACGGCAGCTGCCAGCAAGGGTCATGCCCGTAGCGTTGGCAGTTAGCACTGTCAACATTGGCTGCCTTGACATTGCCATCTCCTTTTCATCTGCACTCTGAAACAGCTGGTAAGGGGCAGGCATTGCTGGCAAGTTGCAATGAGCTGGAATGAAAAGTAGAGTCAAGTCATCCTGTTTTCAAGTCCGCATACACGCTCCTACACTCCAGCTCCCACATATGTACACGTTCTTGAAGAAATCTCTGAAGCAGAATTAGTTTGCAGCAGCATGGAATATTTAACCCAAGTCAGTACTCACTTGAGCCACATAAAAGGGTCAGACTGCAGCTCGAGGTGCCTTCTGCAAACTGGGAGCCGTGTGCGGAGCTTGCCGCGCAGAGAGAGCTGCTGCCTGCTCCTTGGCTCTCCTTCCTGCAGAGCTGCCAGGTGCAGACAGCAGGACATGGTGTAACTCTGACCTTGTGTCTGTAACAGAGAGCCAGAGGGTTTCCTTTTAAGTCATTCTCTGCACAGAAGGGGAATCAGAAGGGCATGTTAAGAGCGTGAGCTCGCACAGCTTTGTAGGTGGGGTAGACCTTGGTGTACTTAGCTGTAATCCCACCAAACATAGCTGTGAGATACAATCTCTCCCGGAGTCCTCTGCGGTGCATCTAAGGTCAGCTAGGTTGAAGCTGATCAGAATATGAGAGAACGGAAATAACACACGATTGTCATCAGCATTTTCCTTGCCTTTGTAAACGTGTGACTCAAAGTGCAGCAGCATTGACTGGTGCTGCTCTGTTTCCCTGTTGGAAAATAACCTCATGTAGGCCAAATGTTGATGGGTGGGTGAGGATGAAAGAGGTTTCTAACAGTTCATTGTTGCCTTCCCTGTTACCTGTATAGCCATGCACACCCAGCTGTCCCACGTGGGACTGCTCCCCCTTAGAGCTGGTGGGTGTGGTGGCAGTGGGGCAGCATTACAGAACAGCTACAGTGTTGTAGAAGGATTGTGCCCAGTCCTTGCTCGTAGACTTAGGCTTCCATTTGTGCTCTGCTGCTCAGACTTCATCATCACCTTTCTGAGAAGCAGTTTCCCAGTTCCTGGTGAGGATTAGAAAGCTTTCTCTGCCTTACAGATGGGAGTGAATTCACGTCTGCAAGTTTTTGATATCCAGCAATGGGAAAGATATGGAACCACAAATCTTCATTGCTGGTGCTGCAGATGGAAGCTGTGTGTTTGAACTTGTCTTACGCTAATTGGTGTGCCCGTGGAGTTACAGGCATGTGGCAGTCGGAGTAAATTCTCCTGTGTGAAAGATGACTAGAACCCAAGGACGTTTTCTCACATGGACTGGTCTTACATCCAGTCTTAAAAGTCAGAGTTCTAGAAATCCAGAGGTGCTTTGTAGCATCCTAGCAGAGCTGTTGTTTTCAAATAGATTTTCCAGAGCTATCAAATATGAGGTTAAAAGTCATGTAATTGAGAATATTCCTGTGATGCCAACAAATTCAAACATACCTGGAGACAGTGTAGACCTTGGTATGTGTGGGTGGTGGAGATAATTGCAGTGAGCTGGGCAGTGTCTGGTGACTCAGGTGACTTTGCAATTCCCACTGAATTTGAGGACACTGTACTTGCAGGGCTAACAGTACGGTTTCCAAGTCAGAGGAACAGTCTCTATGTAGGCTGCAGTTTGGATCCCAGAGGATGAGAAGACCTGCTTGACTGAGTCAGTTGTGTGAACTGCCACTGAAAACATGAATGCTTAATTTTAGATTTTCTTTGTTGACCTCTGGACGTGAACTCAAGGATGCTACTTCTGCATTTTAAGTCTCCAGTGAACCAGGTCCTGTGGTCTTGATTCAGTTCTTATTCATGTCTGATTCAGTCAGACTTCCACAGAACTTGATGAGAAAAACCGAGTGATAATCTGTCATAAAAATTACTCATGACATTTGGCAACGGGATGTTACTTTTGTCCCTTCACTACTTACGCGTTGCAGGCACCTCTTTTGCTATCTGTCTGTTAATTGTCTGGTTTTCTTCTCCTCTATCTCCCTGATAGTCTCTCCAGAAGCATCACTCATCTGTATTCTTCTTTCTCCCACCTCCTGACTTGATCCACTCCTACCATGTGCTTGGTCCTTCTTACTCCATTCTCACTTCCATTTCCATTTTGCCTTGCACGCCATTAGAGATCTCTGTATAACACAGAGGTAACTACATTTCCAGTAGCACACAACCCTGGTTGCTCTTCCCTCTGCTTGTTTTGCCTCCCTTCACCTTTGGAAGGTTGTGGAGAACTTGAAGGATGTGTTTGTGCAGTCCAGGCATGGCTGAGACTGTTGGAGAGAATGAGAGGGTTGTCTGATCCCTCTGACAGGTCCCTCCTGCTCTGGCAAGGATGGGAAAGGGCTTTGGAGACAAATTTCTCTCCTTAGGTGGCATTTCCTGCTTTTGATCTTCTCCCCTTTCTGGTGACAATGTAGTATTAAGCTGCAATGGATCTTGACCTTAAGGAGTAAAATAAGCTGGCTCCTGGCTGAAATGATGGGTGTGCAGCATTCTCTCCCACACATTCTGCCCGTGCTATTTATTTCTTCTTTCAGGACTTATGCTTAGTATCTCTGAGTCCTCCTCTTGCTGTTTTCAGCTCCAGCTGCTCCCATCTGTACAGCTCTGTGCAATGCTGCATCTCCTGCAACACCAAAGTTTATTGTAGTTAAACTCCTAGGTGAGAAATACAGGAAAGAGAAGGAGATGGAGCAAACAGGGAGATCTTAAGTGTTTCAAAAACCTCCTGAAAGCTCTTGGAAATGGACATTTTTACAGCCAAGGCTGACTGAAGGCTGACAAACACTTGACTAGAACAATTCCACTGACCACTGGAAGTGCCTGTGAGCCACTGATAGTTTGCAAAGAACTTAGCTAACTTTACTGGGTGTTTATTGATCACTGCAGATGAAGAATAATTATCGAGAGTTTGGGTGAATTTTACTTCTGATAGAACACACAGTTTAAAAAAAAGTTCCAGGAGAATGTTTTTCATGTCTATTAACCTTGATCCAGTCAAAGCATTTAATGTATTTGGCATTTAAGTTAGACTTAATTTAATAACATGACTTAAAATTGCCTTTTGAGATCAAAGATGGAGGGTCTTTGAATCTTTTATCATCCTTCTAAATATCTGCAAGTCCTTGTCAGTGCCTTAGCAGGCTTTTATGACTAGGCTGAAGCACATGCAGAAATTTCCAAGGTTTCATTAGAAACAATTGCTTGTTTCCATAACAAAGTGTAAAAAAAGTAACACGGTGGCCTAAATGTAGATGGGAGACCATAAGGTTCCTTGTTAAAAATAATAAATACACTGAACCGTTACGAAGGCCTATGTAAGCTCATAAAGTTGAGATTAGACAAGAGAAATGCTGACTGAATCACAGTGGCAAGTACTTCATCTCTCCAGAGGTCAGGGGGTTTGAGAAAGGAGAGTGTTTGTGCTCCTCGTGAAGAGCCTTGTCTGTGTGTCGCTGCCTGTGCCGAGTGCCGTCTGGCAGCGTTCGCTTCCTTCCGCGCAGTGAGAATGTACTGTGTGTTATGGAGTGTAGGGGTTATCAGTCTTTACCTGCATGTCTGGTAAGCTCTTAGATTATCCAGATTTCTTTCCATATGAAAAAGCATTTAATTCATATTCACCTGTGTCAAAAAATTCCCTCGGTGTTGGTGGTCCCATGAAAATCTCCTCGGGGAGGAAGACACCAGGCTGGTGTTTGGTGTATAGCATGGGCTGCAGCTGATGGTCATTTATGGACAGCAAGACAAGCAGGGTTATCAGGAATTACCTGTGTAATCACTGAAGAGACAGCTCTGCTCTGTTCAGGGTGGTGTTGAGAGGCAAGATGTTGGATCTGCCTTTAACTTTTCATGTTGCAGTTGTGTCTTTTACCTTCTGCACTTTGCAGCTGATGTTCTGTTAGGGAGAATGCTGATGTGACATGTCCTCTTCTGGTGAGGAAAAGATGACAGGAGGCAAACAGCTGTTACAAATATTTTCAACAGAGATCATGTCAGCAGATTTAACCTGTCAGACAAGACTTCATCTGAGTGAAAGCTTGAGGGTATCCAAGCCCCAGACCTTCTGCTTTTAGGCACCGTTGCCTTGCTGTTAGGATTTCACGCTTGAACACAGTATATGCTGCCATCAACAACTTGCCAGTCTCAAAAACGTTAAGCTTCTAAGAGTGAGAATTGTGACCCCAGATCCAACCTGGATCTGAGCATTTTATGCATCCCGTGTGTTAATGCCAGCAGACAGGGAGGTTTCTGTATCGTACCATGGCAGGAGGTGGGAGCGGGATGTCCAGAGTTATGTTGATTCCTCGTTGGGACTCAGAAGAGCACAAAGGCAGCTAGGGAAAGCTCTGTTGGATGCCTGAGAGCCTTAAGGCCAGGAAAGAAGCAAATCCAGGTTTGAAAGCTGCCGTTCTTCCCATTCTCACAAGAGATTTAGCTCTAGCTTAAGGTGTGTGCCTGCACTGTGCCTCACTTCTCGAGAAAGATCAGAAAAAAAGGCACCAGTTAATAGTGGATATCATGCAGAAAGGTAGAAGAGACTCCATCAGACAAAGATCAGAGTGTTGCTGAAAAAAGGCCCAGAAAATTACCTTTCCCATCTGCTACTGCAGAAGAAATAAAACACATGAAGAGAAACAAAGAAAAAATACACAGAAAATGTTGATTTAAAACAAATTTCTGGTACTATTCAGGCTTATTTCAGTTCTTATTTATACTTGATTTTGCCACAAAAGACCCTCTGTTGTGGGTTCCCAAGTGGAGGGAGTCCATCTAGAAGTTCTGGCAGTTGTACTTTGCTGTAGGAGCTGAAAGGCCTAAGAGGTCTCACAGACATCCCTGGGACACTGTGGTTAGAGACAAGCATCCCCCGGGCACCTCTGGTCTCCTGCTGAGCCCCAGAGGCAACGAGAAGCTGCTTTCCCTTGTCAGAGCCTTTGGGGATGGGGGGGAAAGAGAGATCCTTATGGACATTGTTCTCTTGAAACAAAGGGAGTGCATTTAAAACAAATACTTTTTTATGTCGCAAAACTCCCCCGACTGCCTTCAGAGCTTGCACAATACTGGCAACTCTGGTTCGGTGGAGATGATTTTGTAAGAATTGACTTCACAGCTTGGTTTTGTTCTGCTCTTGCCGTGGGGTGAGCAGTGAGAAAGCCACAACGAAACAAAAGCAGCTGTGCCTTCAGCCACAGTCTGCCCTCGCCCTGCAGCCCGCTCCGACAGCTAGGAGCTGCGGCAGATCCGAGGAGGGATGTTCTAACCCCACCGACCCGTGAGGGTTATCATCCAGACTGTTGGCAGGACTGGGGAGGCAGAGAGGGCTTCACTGAGCTCTGTGCTTCTAGGAGCTGCACCTTGCTGTGCAAACAGCCCGAGTTAGCAGGTTCCCCAGCCAGCAGCACCCTGTCTGTCACACAGGCACGGGCAGAGCCAGTCTGCTCTCTCTGGGGTAAGGAAGGTAGGAGAAAGCATCAGGAGATCTCTTACTCAAGATAACCTGCAGTCTAAGTCAGTATGTCACAATCAGTGTATCATAAGATCACTTCTAAGATGTAGGGATGAGGAGGTAACTCAGCCTTTCCTCTTGATTTCCTCGGGTGAGCTGGAACCTGAATAAATGATCCGCTTATCTGTGGATGCAGCAAACATGTTGAGTGTCATTTTTACTGATAAAGTAACTGAAAGGGAGGGTATGGGATTGCATCTTGCAGTTGCTGATCCTTGTTACAACGAGATGAAAAAAAGGCTAGGGTTAGACTCTGGAGCATCCCAAAAAAGCACTACGTGTGGTCCCCGATCTTCCCATTCCACGCTGTGTGGTTTCCCTGCTGCCCGAGTTGGCACAGCGAGGCTCTGAGGAGTGGGATCAGTTGTTCCCCCTGAATCAACCTTCTACACGCTTCATTTCTGTTGCTTTGGAAATTCAGGTACCGCAGTGAGAGCTGGGGGCAAGGTTCAGTGACTGACTGGCTGCTGTCAGCGTCTCAGCGAGGCCGCTGCGTGCACCCCGCGTGCAGCCAGCCCCCTGTGGCCATGGCAAAGCGACGCGCGCCCCTGGGAAACCCGGGTGACAGCAGCTGGAGCCAGGCCTTGGGCTGCAGCTTGAGGAATAACTGCAGAAGGTCTTTCGTCCCCTAGCATGAGCTCTAGCAAGTGAGGCTAATTAGGAAGGTGTAGATTGGTATGTTTAGCAATAAGTAACTGGCCAGTTTCTGTACATTTTGTCACTGTGTGTTGTCCCCTGTGGTATCTGGGCACAGCACAGTAATCTATAACACATAAGAGCAGACAGCCGTGGTGCACTGCTCACTGCTAAGCTCAACTAAACAGCAAAGACATGAGAGGCGTAAAAAACCTCCAACCCAGAGCTTTTACCTTCTTAAAGCCTCTTTGCAAAGCCAGTGAATGTAAACTTCATCCTTGGGCCTGCAAGTTAACCCCAGCTCTGGTGGAGCGTGCGAACCGGGGAGTGTGACCCACAGTTTGTGCAGAGATCGTCCAGGTCTTTTTATTGAGTGTTTGCATTTGGCTACCGGTGTGTTCATGTGGGAAAGTAGCTCCCTCTAGTGATAAGAAACACCCATCATTTCTATCTATCCCATGCAAATGCAGCTGAATAATATAAAGTTTGGAAGTTGTGACATTGACTCCACGAATGCACGCAGAGGTCATGCAGAGGGACACGGGCTTACACAGATTGCTTCCATGGGCTTGCTTTTGTGACTGGCTGAACTGGAACCCAGAGAACCATCCTCCTCTTCGTTAATTAGTGCAGTACTGCAGTGCTTAGGAAATTTTAAACATAAAGGGAATTTAGATTGTATTAGCATTAGCGTAGAAATGTTTAATGCTTTTTGCACTTTCCTGTGTTTTCATGAACTCCCTTCTCTAGTTCTACTCCTTCATGCTGCAGGAGTAGCCAGGAAAATGTTGCTTGTTTGCTCGCTCAGTGTGTAGCTGAGGTTCACATTCCCTGTAATTACCATTCCTCCTTTTCCATGGAGCGTGGAGCCTAATTGGTGCTCTTCGGAGAAGCCTAAAACCTTGGAGGACGTCATGCTGAAAGGCACTGGGCACTCTGCTTGGTTCCAGCCAGGCAGCAAGATGCTGCTTGGTGTTGTCATGTGCTTGACACTAAGCACAGAAAGAATCTGGGTGTGATTAATAACAATCGACAGAGTGGGGTTTTTTTTCCAGGGTCATTTTCCCCTCATGCAGAACATCCCAGTTATTCTTGAAGTGCCCTTTCGTGTTGGCGTTTAGGGGCACTTATTTAAACCTCTCTCAGGCTTCAAAAATAATTTACACAGGACGTTTCACCCTTCATCGTTTTAAGCCCAAGTTAATACCATTTGTAAGGAATATGTAAGTGTATGTATTAAATGTGTAGATTTTCCTGTAGCTTTTTATTGTATTTGCTTGTGGTTTTCTACTCTACGTCATAGTACGAGCACTTGTTTTTTTATGGAAATCATATTCACTCTACACTACATTTTACAGTTCTTCTCTTTCAGATGCATAGATTTAAAAGCTGGTATGATGTTCTGAGAAATACTTGTATGCTCAGTGATGAAGATGATACTTTTGTTTATATCACTAGCATAACAAGATTTATGGCTGCTGGTGGTGCATGAGAAAAAATATTCTGCTTCAGGCCCTTTCTCCGTGTCCTCTCATGAATCCTGGTGGTATTGTATCTGGGAAAAGGGGCTGTCCTCAGCCCACAGGAACTGATCAGTACTTAACCTAGTTTCTTCCAATTTCAGAGCAGTTTTTGCATACTGTGTATATTTATGAGCAGTCCTTTAGAGCATCATTAGTCTTTGCTGTGATTGCTGCTCTACTTTCGTGGTGTGCCATTCGTTCTTAACCAGCAGGGAAATGTGCAGAATAAACAGGATCAAACACCCGCTCTGGAAATACCTCAACTGAGTCAACACTGAAAAAGAAGGAATTTTACCTCGTACTGTGTCAGAATGTCACTTTTATGTCATTACATAAAGCCAAACATAAGACAAGAAGTATGTGGTAAAATGACTCAAACCACTTGACATTAGCTATCCTGGCAACTGCTGCTACTTCCAGCGGAAGCACTGAAGGAATTCCATTCCAACCCTTAGCATTCTGTGATTCTGTGGTTGAATTTAATGGGATGCAAATTAACGGTGATTGTAGATCAGTCTGAAAACAAGTATACCTGGTTCATTACAGCAGTATGATTTGCTAAGCTATAAGAGGAAAAATCTAGTTGGTCTGTCAGCCTAATGAATGTATTAGCTAATTAGTTACAGAAGTAAGCTGGAGAGAGGACATGCCTATGGCTCAACTGACTTCACTTTCACCATTTCATCAGCCAACTTTTATTAATCCATCCCATGTGCTACTTTCTGCATTGCTGCAGAGGGGGGTTTCTGTAGTTTCCCATCACCACCTCACACAGCGCGGTGTGAAAGTCACTTTTATCCCTGTCCCTTTGTTTGTTTGTGTGGAAGCAGCAGTGTGTTTAGGCCAGCCAGTTGGGCTGAGCAGTTTTCTAGCTCGGTTGCTGCTTGTCATTTTTCAAAGTCATTCCTGCCCTCCAGCCCTTTGAAGTGAAACATCTTCCTTGAATACACAGCTCGGCTTTGTGGCATTCGCATGACTTCACAGACAGTTGTTCCGTTCGCCTTGGTTGTGTCACATGAAAGGGTTTTTAAACTGGAGAGATTAAACTGCATTCAGGATGTCAGGTGACCATGGCCAACTGGAAGTCTCCACTTGGAAAATGAACACGTCTCCATTCGGAACATTTTGCTGATGTAAATGCACCCTTACTTGGTTGGATCTGTTCAGCCCAGCCTTACTGTTTAATCACAAAGATGCATGTGAGCTGCACAGTATCCAGGGGTGGCAGAAGACCTTAGCTGGGGTGTCTATCACCTCTGCAAAGGGGTGACTAAGAGCAGAACTTGGCTTTTTTAGCACGGGCCACATGAGCAAGATCTGTTTTGTTTTGTGAGTTGCATCTATTTGTTTGTCTCTGTAGGTGCAGTTAACTGACACACTTCTGGTGCCAGGTGTTCTGCTGGAAGCAGCTAAGTCAGAACTCAGAGACAATTAGAGTGAAAAAATTATGTCAGCAATACAAATTTACAGGTAATTGAGAGGAAAAAAACAGAAAAGCAAGTTGGAAAATGAGCCCGTATTCCGTGCTAGCATAAAGCTAGCATAAAGAAAAGAAAGAAGGTTATAACACCCCAATGCTCACCAGCTACCCCAGTAGGAAAGAAGTTGAAACCAATTGAGGAATGGCCCGTTGTTCATCTGCTCCTGGCTCAGCTGCTGTCTGGGGTGGGCACCACTCCCGGGTATCCCTTTTCCTGGGCTGGAGGAGAGCTCTGTAGGACCAAAACCTGTAGGCAAGTAAGAGCTGAATAACAAATCCAGAGTAGTTCAAGGTTTTCATAAAGGAAAATCCTTCAGTATTCCCAGTGACAACTTCCCAAATTTATCCCTCCATCCTTAATTTTCACCTCTTTTTTTTTCCTTTTCTGTCCTAAGTAAATTCGATTAATTTAAGGAGTCAGGGTTTCCCTGTTTTGAAAAATCTCATTGCCTCTCCCAAATTCTGTTACAATGAGTTCCAACCTATCTCAAGCTGGATCCTGAGAGGAAACCTTTCTTTGGCTTCAGGCATCTTGGCTCCCCTTCCCTGAGATCTTTGAGCAGGGCTGTCTCTCCGGAGAAGACGGGGGTTCTGGAGGCTGGCTGTGTGCGTTAGCCGTGCAGGCCAGGCAGGCTGCTTGCTGTGTTACTCTGGGACTGAGCAGCTTTCTGCAAAGCTTGGGTTCCTTGGTTGCGACGGCTACAGAAGTTGTTTTCGTGTTCTCACTTTGCTTTTAGGGACATTATCCTGTGGTTGAGACGAGAAAGATAGTACAAAGCTGCTCAGTTTTGTCAAGGAAAACTAAATTCACTATATCACGACCGAAAAGCAGAAGTAAAATGCTCTTGTATCTCACTCCCCATCACGTGGTCTGCAGCTTTTTGGCAGAGCAAATGAATGTATGCGATGGAGATAAATGTTTCTTTAGTCGCTGTGTTTTGACCTTTAGAAATATACTGGGTTTCTTCTCAGAATATGAAATCAGCCTTGCTTTCTGTAGTCAGTGAAATGTTACACAAGTGAAAATGAGAAGAGAGCTGTGAATTATGCATCCCTGAACCAGTTATAAAAAGCAACAAATAAGGTACGTGTGAGTAGAATGAAAGTTAAAACTTAAGTGGTGTCATCAGAGACACTGTGAAGCTTTGATTTTCTTCCTTTCATCATACCAGACCCTCCTCTCACACAAAATAAATTCTGTAATTATTTCTGAACAGTCACATTTGAAATCCCAACAAAATGCAGATGTTGGTCAGATTTGAGAATGAGGAATGAACATTAAGTCAGGTTGTCCCGTTGTAGAAGAACAGGCAGACTACTCCGAGTACTACTTTTGAGATTAGTCAGCTCGGAGGCTTTTTTAATCAGTTACATTACAGGAGATGACCACAAATATTCTTCTAATCTGCTATGTCCTTGTCATTAATAGGGGAGAAGTTTCATGCTTGTTGAGGTGCTGTGAGGTCTGAGTTCAGCAGGAAGGTGTGACTTGTCAGAGGTGAGAGAAAGCCTTTAATGCTTACCATGCAGTGAACGGTGCTGGGCTATTTACTGTTGATCACAGCTGCCTTTTCTAAGGGGTTCTTTCTGGAGCCTGTGGCTTTAGTTACCCACTGCCCACGCTGTCTGTGTCTGCCTTGGTGGCAGTGCCTGCGTGTGCAGTGACAGCTCTCCCAGTTGTAGCCTTCATTCTGAGTGGCACTAGAATGTGCCATTCTCTGCCCTTGCCACCCCAGGCCTGGTTGTCCCTCCGAAGGCAGTGCTGGCTGCTCCAGGAGAGGAGTGCTGTACCCTTGGTGCCAGAGTGCTGGGTGAGCTGCTCAGCCTCTCCTGCCCCGTGCTTTTGCACTCTGAACGCTGGGGGACACTGCTTGCTTGCCTCTTGCCAGCTCTGCTGTTGAACACACCAGGCGTATTCTTGCTCTTCAGCTCAAGGAGCTGAACTTCTAAACCTGAACTTCAAGAACCACAACTTCTAAAATGGGATTCAAAGGAGACAGAATTCTGCACAGTATGATTTCAGTTTATTCTTATTAATTAAATGAGTGGGTCAAAGAGAGATTAATACTGTTGGAGTGATGCTGATGAGAAGGCAGCACTTCTTTTCCTGTAGGAAGCACTGTTGGCATAACCGAATTCAGCAGGCGAGTACCTGGGCCAGGTACGGGGCCGCCAGGCTAAGCTGCCTTTGCCACCCCTGTGCATGCAGTTCCCTCAGCTCTGAAGGCACCTGCTGCCAAGGGACCAGTGTGTCTTTCTCACTGATGTCAGTCCCTCACACGTGCACATCACGCTGACGCACGTGCCTGTCATTAAACAGACAAGCTGGATCATTACTCCTCTAGCAGGCAAAGAGTTTTCCTTGCACCCTAAGGTTGAAGACAAGTGTTCGTCCATTTTCAGTATAGATGTTCCTTCTGCTGTTTTAACTGTGATTTGCTTTCATCTTCAGTTGTTGTGGGAAAACATCTGTTGTTTTCTCTGACTCTGAAAAGACACTAACTTCTATTCTTTCAGATTATGATATAATGGAATTTGCCTGTTCTTTGGTTTCTTTTTTTCTACTTGAATGTCTTATTTCTCTTCAATATCTTCATAATATTTATATAAGGCAATATTTATTCCCTGCTCGTGGCTGCCTTGCTGCACTTATTATGTAGCTGACATACACCACTGAAAGTTGCTGCCCTCACCATACAGTTAAGCTGAATATTTCACAAATATTTCAGTAAAACTCGCCCTTTTTTCTTACTGACAGACTTGGGTTAGGGTTGTGCAAGCTTATTATCTATAAAATAAATGCTTTTTTTTTTATCCATAAGGCTTCTGAAATAAGAATAGATAATTCTGTTCTAGTTACTCTGAAGATTCTTTTTCTCCCCATTACAGGCAGGGAAAGAAGGAGGGCATGGGATAATCTCACCCCAAAACTCCTGGCTGGGAAATACTTGCAGTAATTGGACAACAGAAAGGAGCACATCCCAACATCTTTTCTGACCTTCATGTTCTTTCCTGTTTTCTTTGCAAAACAATGTTACTTTCAGGGAAAGTTTCTGGTTTTGGAGTTAATTTGCTGTCTTTGAATTGATGAAAACTCAATTGAATCAACCATTTTTGATAAATCTGCATAGAGCCAGAAATTCAAGTCTTTTGCACGCTTTCATGGCTACACATTTTCATTGCATGTAAAATGGGAGAATTTCCTTGTGTGGTTGGACACACAGATTGCAAGAAAATGTATCTCTGCAACTGGCTCGTCCTTCCTGGCACCCCGTTCCCTCTGCCTGCCTGATAAATGTTACTCTTACGTTAGGCTGTCTGTCTGTACAGCACTTATTCTGTACAAATGGAAATAATAACCTTCCCTATTGTTACTATTCTCTTCTGGAAGGATAATTACTGACTCATCTTTTCAAGAATGGTATTAAAAGAAAAGCCACTTTGACCTGCTTAAAACTGTACAGTAATTCTGTTCAAATGATGTAAGACCATTAAGAATGATATAAATACATGGTTACCATGGGATTGACTGGATGTCACCTGTACCTCACCTCGCCCCATGAGACAATTCTCCTCTAATTTCCTGCCTGTTCTTTCCAGAAGGCAGGACACTAGAGCAGGGGGGTCTTTGCAGCTCTTGGTGCTGGAGATGGGCAGCTTTCCCAGGGCTAAGCATTTGCTGCTGTGAGCTCAGGGGTGTTCAGTGGAGTCCAAGCTATCGATCGGAAAAAAAGAGGGAATGACTTCAGATGTACCTGTGATTTTTTTGGATTTGTTTTGTTTATGTGAAAATAGCAAACGAACTAGAACAGCATCTCTGCTCTGATGTCTTTTTCCCAGCAGATCATTTGCAGCACAGTACACTCCCATCACAAATACAGCATTAATGACAGACATTATTCTGTGTCTCACGTGCTGCTACGGAATGAGCCCTAATGAGCTCTTGCTTCTCTTGTAGTGAGGGATACACCACCTTACCCTGGTATCTCTGACCAGCTGATAGACTTCTCCTGGGTATGTAGGCATCAGGTCTCCTGTACCGATACCCTGTGTGAGTGGGCTTGTTGCAGTGTTCAGAGCCCTCGCCTCTCGCGGTGCCACCGCCCATCTTCATCATTTCTTCACCAGCTTGGCTGACAGGAGTAGGAAAATCTCTCAGCAGCTCTCAAGTACATAAAGCTGTTAGGGCTCCTTATTGCCAAGTAACACTTGGCTGAGCATGAGACCCGAAAGGTGCTGAGCAGTGTCTGCAAAGCACTGAGTGTTCAGGGGCAGGCAGGGGACAGTCTCTGGAGAGTACTCTCCAAAGGAGCTCTCCATGCTTCCCTATTGCTGGCAAACCCCCTTCAGAAATGCTGTTGCCTGTTGTTTCGCAGCGATGGGACGCTACTAGCTGATGCCCAGGGGTGCTGGACAGTTAGTAGTAGCAGTGATGCTGTGTTCTCTGTCAATGAATGCTGGAGCACAGACTGCAGCCCAGCACTTCAGCTGACTGGCGGTTAGAGCACAGCACACAGCACAGCTTTATTTTGACCTGATGTTTAACCTTGAATTGCTATCTAAATAGAAGTGATAAATAACAAAAGTGGAGTGCCTGTTAAAATCCAGTATGTGATTTTGGTACCAGCAATGTACTCAGATGATGACTCAGAATAATTTCAGTGAAATTTGAGTGAGAAATTTCTGTGCCTCGCTGAGGCTTGAAGAGTATACAGCTTCTCAGCTAAGATCAAAAAGAAGTCACAGATGCAAGAGCGCCGGTTACTTTGGGCTGGGAAAGGCCCTTCATCACCCCATCAGGTGTTACCAGCATCGCCTTCAGGACCGCTTCACTCTTCTACGAATACGTTTCCCTGAATCTTTACATCAGGAAATAAAACTGTGATTCTTAGAGATCTAATTACGTTGAGTAATACGTGGGCAGCATAAACTCCAGGGGCAGGACTTGAGCTGCGTCATCCGCTAATTTCGTACTTCATTAGGTGGTTCTGCCAGGGAAGGAACCAGACATCGTACGTGAGTGGCCGAACGCCGGGGTTGTGCTCGGTTGTGCTGCAGAGAGGCCAGGGGTAGGTGTGTCCTGCCGTGCTGGGGTTCTCAACAGCTCCAGCACGTTCTCCGTAGGTACTCTGGGTATGTGCTTGAGGTAGAATCTCACCCTGGATTTCCGCTTGGTTCTCTGAGGGCTTCTCAGAGGCTCTCCTCAGAAGGCTGTAGAAGTTACTGAGCCGTTGCTGAAAATTTAATTCAAATATTGGGTTCTTCTGAGGTCTCCAGTCTGACTGAAAACCCCAGAATTAGTCCCAGCTTGCAGAGCTGCAGCACAGTACATGAACTGTGCTCTCTCCGTGTTCTTCTTAAAGCTCCAGGTCAGGCTTTTATTGGTTTTTTCTTTAATGCCACATTTTTGTGTAATTCAGAAGCTACAGAAATCAGATTGTTTTTAAAAAGTGCTGTCAGGAGGTGTGTCCTTACTGCTGTTTTACTAGGCTGTGTGTAGTTAGGTGAAATTAAATGTATGATTATTTTGTGATTTTATGTCAGAATGTTTATGTCAGTTTGCCTTCCCTGGCACAAAAAAAATGCAGAGTGGTGGTAATGGAAATGAACCAATTACCAGTTTTGTTTCATAGTGCAGAGCTGCATGTGAATCACAAAGAACTCCTTCTGGTCCCACTATTCCTGTGGAAAGAGAATTTTATGAGGAGCATGAACACAAGGAATTGTTTCCTAAGCAGATGTGTGAGTTATTTAATAAAGCAGTGTCTTTGGTGAATTCCTAACAGACAGGTTCCCCGCTGGTGACGTGCGTTGTACTGGGACGGAAGGGAAAGCTGCTGCTGGAAATGTAGTTGATAGACCACGGTGATCTCCAGCACAACCCCGTCCGTGGGTCTCTGCTGCCTGCCTGGCTTGGAACACAGGTGGTGTCCCGGGGCGGCCGGCTCTCAGGCTGTCAGAAACCTTCTCCCCTTCCCTCCTCCCTCCTCCCTGCCAGCTCTGCCGCCTGCGAGCAATCGAGCGAGCGCCCGGCGCTGCCTGGGCCGTGGAATCGGGTGGTGGAAAGGGGCGCGGGTGTTTGCCAGGCAGGGGGGGACTGGGTCCTGGCTCCGGTGCCCTCCGCAGCGGATGGAAAGCGCTGCAGGTTCAGAAGGGAAAGCGAGGACTGAGACTGGTTTGCCAGAGCTGAGTCTCTGTGTACTCTGACAGGCGTTCAGGCCACATTATCATCCTCCACGTGTGACTAACAAAGGCGCTTTGGGACTTTGCAGAGCTAATTATGCTGAGAACTCGCTGTTCTCACATGGATTCCTGCTGAAATTGAAAGGTAGAGCTGGAAATGTTTAGCGCGTAGAGTGCTTTCAGTGCTGGTTGTGGTGTAAGGTGGAGAAGCTTGGCTTGGCACTCGGCCTGGCACTGCTGCACCCCTCCTGTGCCACCGCCCGCACCATCCCCGTGCCCGCTGTGCTAGAGCCTGCTGACACTGGTGTCCCGGCGGGGCTGGAGCCAGTCCTCATGAGCTGGGAGACTGCGAGGAGCTTAGCTCTGGGTTTATTGGTGGGCTTTGTTTTCATTTGGGCAGATAAGGATTTCTTGGCCTGCATTATCCCTGCCCGGAGTGAACTCGGCGAGCTCTGGCCAGCAGGAAGGGCATGCTGCCATCTCTGGGGCGGTGACAGGAAGCTGTCCAGCATCCACAGATCCGGTGCGAGGAGACGGCAGGGAGAGAAGAGCCTTAAAAAGACAACTTGGGTTCCAAAGTCTCCTTTCCAGTCTCCTTATTTGAACTCTGACCTCACCTGAAAGCCTTTGCATCAGGAGTTGTGTGGGGATTTATCAGCAGTGTCATCCCCTTGGAACTGGTCTGGAGCTGGTGAGCAGAGATCATCTTCTGCTGACTAGGTCTCTGCAGGTCCAGGTTTGTGCACAGATAGAGGATTGCACCATTTGTTGTCTGTGTGCCAAATATCACAGGATCCTTAACCTTAAAGCAAGAATCAGATATTTATGTGCTGTTGTCTTGCATCAGTGAAGTCAATAAGGAAGCAACACGGACAAGGAGAAGCAGTGGTTGGGGTTTGTCGGGTGAGGAGGCCACGTTCCCTGCTCTCGATCTCCACCCGGCCCAGCTGGCTCCCTTCTCTCTGGGAAGCGGAGTGGCTCTCGTGATGGGTTTGGTCAGTGCTCACTGCAGTGGATCCCAGGGCTCATTTCAGGCTGCTGGGGTTCCTGGTACTAGAACTCATCATCATCTTGGTCTTTGCCAGTTTATCTCTTGAGTTAGCAATTGTAAGCTAAAGAAATTTTTGTATTTGTTTTGATTTCTGCATACATAGCAGTGGAGTTACATTCAGTCTGCTGAAAAAAAGACAGAAAATACTATATAAGCATACAAATCAGGCTGGTTTGTGAAGCTTAGTAGACATGAAGGAAGCAGCATTTTAATCAGAATGAAGATCCCAGCCCAGCACATGTGTACTTCATAAGGACATCTTCTGCAAAGAACCCCCTGTTACAGTGATGAACTGGTTTTCCTTATTGTAATGCAGTTGCCTGTTTCTTTACTCTCATCTTGCATGGCTCTCTTGCTGAGGTTCTTGTTCTCTCTGTTACCTGAATGGATTTGTCCAAACTTTCTTTACAGAATTCTGCTTCACAGACTTTCTTTAGCTGTAGGTAAGTGCTGTTTCATTCTTAAACCAGACTGAGACATCACCCCACTGCTGCATGGGGAAATTTCAGACACAGGGCATGACGTGCCAGTGAAGGGTACCTGCTTACAGAGCAGCCTGTCAGGAACCTGAAATGCACCGTGCTCCTCTTAGAAAGCAGCTACTCACTGCAGGTTCTTTCATCTTTCTCTGCTTTTTCAAAACCTTCAGCCTTGGTTGTTGCTTCAGCAGTGACTGGGTGATTGCAGTTGTGTTTCTCTCAGCAGCCCTCAGATGATTTTCCTTGGAAGTTCTCTGCCAGGTGTCACCCCCACTGCCAACAGATTTTTTTCTTCTTCAGACACTTCATGGATGAAAACATATTTTTGATAAAAACTGGAAAGCTGTAAATTCCAGCCAAGACTCCTGTGATCATGCCAATTGACTGGGATTAGAGAGGATTTCCCCCTCTTTGCCCTTCCTCACAAAGCAGTGACGGGTGTAGGTGGGAGGACTGTGATGTTCCCAAGCCTGCTCACGTGAGCACCGGGCAGCTGCCCGAGGCTGGCAGCCGTGCGTGGCCACAGCCTTTGGCCCTGGCAAGGTCAGGTTAGGAAAGGCACGGAGCCCTGGGGGTTCACTGCAGTACACAGCAGGACTCTCCAGGTATTCTGGGGCTTTTAAAGGCACTCCTGTGATTGCTTCAAGTTCTGCATTAAAGCATTTTAACTAAATAAGACTGCAAAAAATTTTCTTGAGCTCAACTCATGTTGCTTTCTACTGCTGTATTTTGCCAGTTTGGCATCATAATAATGCTCTAAATCAGAGAAACGTCTGAGTAAGCTTCAAATCTGCAGTCGTAAGTCTCTGCAAGAAGCTTGATTTTTTCTGCTCTTATCCTCTTAACTCAGTGATGCTTTTATGAAACATGACTATCTTGGAAATTTTTCTTCTTCTTTATCCACATTAGAAAATCATGTTTGCTAATATAAATCTTGTGCCTTTTCTTACAGTTTCTTTAAACAAGTATGAGTATTAGAAAAAGCTGTTCCTTTTGTGGGATGGTTAAATTTTGGAATGGTTGTCACACAGTTTAGTTCCATCAGTAGCAGAGATCTGCATTCCTCCTCCCCATGGCACATATGCGATAGATAATCTCAGTCTTGCAAGCAGTACTGGAATGAGTAACCTTCATTTATTTCAATAAAAGAATTCAGTGGGGATGGCAGCACGGGCCCCGAGTCGAGGGTTGCAGAATAAGACTATACATCGTTTTGCCCGGTTTCTCTTTGTAGAATGGCACATAGTACACGATGTCGGTTTGTAGTATTGTAATTTTTTGGTTTAAGTTGATGTAATTGAAGAGGAATGTTAGCAGTTACTGAGCAAAGGTAACTGCAGGGTCACTTTGTGCAGATGAGTGTGTTTAAGTTTTAATTGGGTTGTTCAGTGCCGTGAAATACAGGTTGTGGTGAATCGGAATGTGGAAAACAGGGAAAGGTTAATGATACAGAGAGGCAGAGAAAGAGCAGGGAAGGTGGAAAGCTAAAAAAGTAATAGGAAACAAAACCCCCAAAGAACAGAAGAGAGCTGGATATGTGGGAAAATGAAATGGAGGAGCGAGACCAAAAGTCATTCAGAAGAGAGTGATGGAAAATCTATTCACTGTAAAAAGATGGAAGTAAGAAAGGTGAAGAAAAAAAAAATCTGTTAGTACATAAAGCTGAGAAGAATCCCTTCCAAAATCAACCAGTCTGTGATTCCTGGGATGAATACATCATCTGCTGTGGGTTTAAGTAAAGGTGTTAAATATTTTACTGATCATTCACATTAAAAGTTAATTAAGGAACAGATGAGCCTGACCTTGAGTCAGTTTGTACATTAATTACAGCATCTGTTGTTCCCCTTCAATCCAGAAAACTCTCTTGTGTACTTACTGAAGAGACACGTGATGAACAGTCAAAGTCATTGTTTCTCCTCGCTGGATCTGAATGAGTGTTTGCACAGGAACAACTGAGTTGGAGGAGTTCTTTATTATTCCTTCAGCATTATTTTAGCAAACCAAAACTAGCAGTAAAATACATATGAGAAAAGCAAACTGCTCTCCATATGTAGGAGGAGTCTTTAAGCAATTCCTTGCATGGCACAAACCCTGAGGCTGGGATATTTATAATACATCAACCAAACCTCAGCATTTAAGGCATAATTGACTGGAAAATCAATCTGTGGGAAGCTGCATGGCCCAAGGGACTTTTTACATGGATATATCCCTTTTAAATTCCATGTATTCCCAGCAGAGTTTTCCCAGGTTGCTGCTGCCTTGCAGTCAATATTATGACTCTATCTTGAACATCTTACTTAAAAGAAATTAATTAGGGTAACCTAAATTTAATCCATTCTGAATAAAGAATTGCATAGACGTGACTATGGATTTGAACAAATAGCCTTTTTTTCTCTCTGTTACTGCTGTTTCTAAATATTTGTACTCATTTAATTCACAGGTGTCTGGTAAATGATTTCACCAAATACGGTTTATGTAAAATAACTCTTGAAAAAAAAAAATTGAAGTGTGATAATGCTTTGCTGAACCTCTGATGGATTTTCAGGGGTATCAGGTGCGTGCCTGTTGGCTGGTCCCTGCTCAGCGCAGGAGGGTTGGACTGCATGGCCTGGGAAAGTCCTTTCCAACCTAGACCGTTCGGTGAGTGTGTGATCTCGTGTTCTCTTGCACTGGGAGGTAATAGGAAAGAAACTGAGTGTCTTTGTGTCAGGTATGGAAGGAAGCAACAGACTCTTGGGGTACATAGCTAATGCATACATTCCAGAAACGTACCGAGCTGGAGCGATCTGCCATGAATGGGGATGTTCATCTGAGAAGTCATGACATGAATCGGAGGACATGAGTGAAGAAGGGATGAAAAACACTTTAGAAAGAAATGGACCATTCTCCAGAGCTTAGATGTGACATCCTCATTTGACACAAGGGAAGAAATGAGAGAGTCTTAACAGTGTGGGTCATGGAATGTATCAAACCCCAGTTTCTGTAACACCAGCTGACGTAAGTGTTTACGGTGTGGTTGAGTGAAAGCAGTCTTCTGAGTCTAGATTGTTCAAGGGTCTTGCAGGTTGAAAGTGATACTGATTGGTCTTGGTGATACAGATGGTCACACTGTTATCTTCTGGTGCATGTTCATTTATTAGCTATATCAAATTCAGTAGGAAATGAAAGACCAGTGTAATACCTGTGAGATAGCTTGATGTAACTGTTCTGCAAAGCACTGTCAGGACTGATGGTGCCTGCAGGAGAAAAAGCAGAGACAAATCAATGCTGATGATAACCGCCTCTCCATCTGCTCTTAGGGGCTGCCCCTCCAACAGTCCCCTATTCCCCAGCTCCTCAGAAATGAAATCTTCCATCACTGCTACAGGAAAGTAAAAGTTGAGTCACTGTTCCTCCTGCCATTGTCAGGATAGCAAGCTCTGGTGGTTTCCACAGCACACTAATCGTCTGTGTCGTAAGCCACAGAGAATCTTGTGGTCTTAGCTTGTGATTGCAACATGGATGCGTTCAGCGTTTCCATTACATTTATCCATTGATAGCTTAAAAACCGTTGAGAATACAAGATGGAGTGTGGAGGGAACTGAGATGATTTGTTCCTTGTTAGTATTTAAAAGGTGAACCCCAAATCCGTGGCCTTCACACCTGCTGGGTGTGCCGCGCCGTGACCGAGGGTGCGCGTTTGTGCACCCCTGTTTTCACCGGGGGAGGACGGCCCAGTTACACCGAGATTGGACTTTTCCAGGCTGATGTGCACTTGTCGTGTGCATTTCCTGGCTCTTTTGAGCATCCTACAGCAGAAAGAATGTAGACGATGGCATCAAGCTCCAGATGCAGTCTGCACACCGCCTCTGTGCCCAGGAGCCCTGGCAAGGTGACCGGCTTTGGAACGTCTAAACGAGAGGTGCGCATTGAAGTTCCTGTGGTGCCCAGTTGCATCACTGGGTGCCCAGTTGCATCGCTAGGTGCCCAGTTGCATCACTAGGTGTCTGGGTGTTTGGAGAATTGTGGGGTATAACTGCAGGGTTGGCATTTTTCAGCCCCGTGTTCCTGGTTCCCCGTGTTCGGAACACAACGCGCGGTGTTTGCTCAGGGGAGAGATTGCAGAGTTGTGCTGCAGTTCAGAATGGCCCAGGGGGACACTCCCGGGCTGGGTTTCTGCCCGTCCTCCGCAGCACCTCTGTGCGCGGCCGGGGGAGCGGAGCTGGCAGCAGCCCAGCCCGCTGCAGCGGTTCCCGTGCTGTCGGACGGGCTGCACTCGATAGCGTGTGCTGAGCCCGCGGGGCATAGGGCACCCGGGGCGTAGGGCACTGCCATGGTCTGGCTGCGGCTGTGCCACCCGCGGCGACGGGAAGGAAAACTCCGCCTTGCCCCGTGAACAATACCCGGTTAACTTTGTCATCCGTCCCGGGGGGTAAGATAAACGTACAGATTGAAAACGTTCAGTGTTTGAAATAATCTAGCACTCTTCTCAAGCATTCTTTTCCTTTTCTCTTTCTCTGAGACTGTAATCTCAGAGAGGAGTGCTGCATGGTTTCCATCTAGGCTGATACAGTAAGATTTTTCTGGCAAGGCTTTCCTTGCCAGTATCTTAGTATCTTGCTGACACACTCTGTCCGGTGTATACTGGCGCTAAGCCTGGATTCTGCAGTCTTTATCACAATCTGGGTCTCAGAAATTGCGGATCAGAGAGGCTGGACCTGTCACTGTGGTTGAAAGGCTGGTTTCTAGATGTGATTTGATCTTGTTTGGGAGGTTTTCATTCACAATCTCATTAAAATATTCATGAGGTTTTTTTCATGACTAGAATCATTAAGAAAATGCTTGCTGCTTGGTGGCATAGCTCTGCACTTCCTTCTTGATGGATCTTTTGTTATTCCACATGATGCTCATGATTTTTTTATTTTTTTTTTTAACAATAGTAAATCTTCTGTAAATTACCAGTTTTAAACACCACTACTGGGAAAGATCAGAGTGCGGCATCAAAGAAGAAAGCTTCATTATAAGTGTGCTGAAAATTCTAGGAAATATTTATACCTTCATTGTCTTGTTTTTCTTGGAATTGGAATATCTGTAATTTGGTAGTAAACACGAGGTTTTAAAAGCCTGCTAGGCTTGCCTGGCTCATGTTTCACCAAACTTGATACACAAAACCTCCCTGCTTCAGCATGTGCAGAATTGAGCCAAAAAGGAATTACGACAAAGAAGGTGCCATTTCCAAAGCTAGGATTTAATTTCTTTTAATTTATTAGCTTTCTGACTTGTATAAACAAAAGTCTTTTGCTTTGAGCAAGGCAGAGAAACAAAATGAACTCCTCACTAATGCCATCTTCTGGAAGGCACTGTGGAAGTGTGCTGGTCTGTGTTCCAGACGCTGGGGTTCAGCCACACAAGGTCGTTGAAACAGTCAAGTAAGGACCTGATTTCTTTCCTGAGACCTGCGTTGAAAATCCTCACCATGAGCCTTCCAAGATTTGTGTGCAAATCTCTGCAGCATGGGATGGAGCTGGAAGGGTTTAGGATTTCTTATACATGAGATGTGCCATGGGGCTGAGCTTAGTTACAGTACTGAAACGTTTGTGAGATGTGGACCCGGTGAAACCAGGAAATGTCAAAAGAAGGGTTCTGTCTGCTCTCTTGGATGGGCACTTCTGGGAACAGAGGTTCCCCAAGGACCTTGGTTTGATTTTGTTCTGCTCCTCGTGACTAACCTGGTGAGAATGCTTGTATTTACTTACCTGAGCAGCAAGTCACATTCATCAACATTCATCTGTACCCTCTGGTTTCTATGTCTTCACCATACTGTACAAACAGGTCCTAAGAGCTGTTTCCCCATGTTTTATTAACAAAGAGAGGAAAAGAAATAGTAAAAGAGAAAACTAATACCTCAGAAAAGCTTAATTTTACTGAGTGTTAGAGAAAACGATATAATTTGGTAAAATGTGACATATCTGGCAAACGTTTACTTTGGTTTTACATGCAGTAAGCTGTGTCCTGTGCTTTGCCTGTGCTCTTTGTGTATCCTTTATGATCATATTTATATTTGAGGTTTCAGGGCAAAGCAGCACTTAAAACACTGGCTTTCTTGCAAAAATACTTGGTGACTGGTGTTGTCTTTTCAAGAACCAGGTCAGTGCTAGAAAGAGAGTTGCTTTGTTGGTATAGGGAAAAGCTGTGATAAGCAGCAGAGGCAAGTTCTTAATCCTCTGGAGGCAGAATTTGGTTCCAGAGCTTTCAATCTTCACGCATTAAAACTTGATTTCGTCCTAACTCCTGGGGCTGAATTTCCCTGCCTGCTCATTCAGCCTTCCTGGAAGGTGAGGGGGAGAGGAGACGGTGAGGCTGTAAGGCAAGAGAGATGAGGGGCTAAGACAGCCCGCTGCAGAGCTCCTGAGACTCAACAGCAGGCACTCCAGTGTGCACTGTTACACATGGCTCTTGCCATCATTAGTCTTATTACTATTGGAGAAAGTTCCACGCATATAGCTGATATTCCTGCTGCTTCCAGATGGGGTCATAGCTGGGTCACTCAAAGGCATCGACAGGCCTTCTTCCTTTCTTCCCCTCCCTTCAGGAAGGGATAATTATTCCTTCCCCCCAGTTAACTCTCTCAGTGCAGTTTTGCACACTGGTGTGCTCCTGGAGCTGCCCAGCCTCTGCTGGGTTGCACAACATTTGCTTTTCATCCGGCAGGTCCCCGGGCGTTGCAGTGGTGAGCTGGGGGTGCTGGCGGAGCAGCGTGTCACTGGTACCGGCTCTGTTCAGTCACCGGGCACAGTTGTGCTGATCCAGTTGCCTTAGGGGTGTTCTGCTGCCGCTGGAGCTGCACAGCAGGATTAGCAGCATTCCTATCACGATGTTCCGTGGATTATATTCGGAGCCTGCTGTGCTGTCTATTAGAAAGCAAACAGCAGCTGAGGAGCTGCCTCCCTGCTAGCTGGCTGTCTCCTGTCAGCTCGGGAAGCCGGTGGCTGCTCAATAACAGTGACCCTGTGAAGTGTCTTGTCTCAGGAGAGCAATTACACCGCACCTAGCAGAATGTCTTTCTCCCCATGATATCTAGAACTGAGCTGCTCTCCACTCTGGGAGCTGTAGATTTTGATACCATCCACTAGAGAAGTAACACCTTCCTTACTAGAGCTGTCCCCTTCACCTCCTGCCAGACACTGCATACTTCATGTGTCTGCACATTCAGCACTGCCATCCTGCAATTAGTAGTTTGTAATTGCTTGTTCCTCTTCCAGTTGGTCCCACCTCGCACCTTTCCGAGATAGCAGCGTGTACTCATCCCTGGCTGTGTGCACACGGCGTAACCCAGATGGGTTCACTCTCACCTCCTGGCCTCCTTGTTCATCGCCAGCCTTGCCAAGGTGCTGCCACCGTTTCCTCGCCCGCTGACCTGCTGCTGCTGGGCTCTGAGAGCCGTGGGGAAAGGCACACACACGACTGCACCTCACCCCGGGGACACTTTGGGCCTGACTCCCTTTTAGCTCCGTTTGTGTCTGTCTCCCCCTGCAGATCCCCAGACCGTCCGGTTCCCTGCAGCCTCAGTTGCTGTCTGTGCTCGCAGCGTGGAGGGAGAACCCTGCAGCTGGGGAGCTCTGGGAGGGGGCGCCCATGGCAGGGGAGGGGTGGGCAGTGAGGTGCTGCTGTGGGGATCCAGAGCCGCTGCTTTCACAAGCAAGGTTCTGCTTCGCTTGGGTTAGAGCTGGTGCAGTCTAGCCCATAATGAGCATGCAAGTTACATCCTATTTCTAGCTTTAATGGAATTACTCTTGATTTACATGGCTCTAATTGCTCCAAATCAGTAAGCACCCCTCTCCTACAGCCCAGCGATACAGCTGCTCTGGAAATGGTCAGGTATGAGTATCTGCCTTTATTAGAAGCCACCACTGAGTATCTTCCTCTGAGGCCAATGACCAGATGAAATAATGCTCTTGGGCCAGCGTGCGTCTGAAAGTGTCGTCTGAGGCCAATAATGAGCAAATGACCAAAAATGAGCATTTAGTTTCAAATCTTTTAAAAAGTCTGTTAAAAAAATTCTAGGGAAAAATAATGTTTTCTTTCATGTGCTATTGAGGAATAAACTACAAAGACATTTATGGAATTTTATATATACATCTCTGCCTGGCACAGCGGTTATAGCACCTTCTGAAATGAAGTATCTGTGCAGCTGCTGTAATAACCTTGACTCTGGAGTGACAATGGGAAGCAGAACCGTAAGTCACAGCTTAGCTTATTGCAAGGATAAATTTTTAATGCCCTATTTGTTGTTTGTATTTTATGAATGGTGAATATTTGATTCTCTTCACAAGGATTTCTGAATTGTTACATGCAGTGTGGCTCCCACAAATCCTTAGGCAGACTGTCAAGAAGCGCTTTGAAGAGATGGCCGTGCAGTGCTGTTTGAAATGAGGCCAGAGAGGAGATTTCCATGCCTCATGTATTTTCTCTTTCTGATTATTCCTTGGCAAAGAGACTCCCAGCAGGGTGAGGAATACATGCCTATGTTGCAGGTGACGGTATTTGTGTTAGGAACCTCCCATAAATCAGGAGGCTGAATGCAAAAAGGAAGGGAATAGGTAGTGAGGTTCTTGAGCTACACATATATCCTTGCCTTGCCACACTCCCGACCAAGGACACAGCAGCAGGCAGACCTCTGTTGTCTTCTTTCTCTTGATTTCTGCAGGATAATGCCCCCGGGGCTCGTTGGCGGTGCCGCCTCGTTCCGGTCCAGCACCATTGCTTCAGGCAATGTGGGAGCAGGGGGTTGTGGTGACACTGTCTAGCCCTCGGCTCGCTCACCTGGCCTTGCCACCCCCAGGCCCCAGTCAGGCTTTGCACCAATTGCAGGGAAATCTGGATTTGGAATTACAGTTGCAAAGGTGGCACTCCTGGAAGTCCCAAAAGATGACAGAATAAACTCGTCCTTTAGAAGAGATCAGAGAATCTTCAGAAGAGATCAGAGGTTCAGATTCATCTTCCCCAGCCACAAGAGACATTTCAGAGTTTACACCTTACTGGGTGTGCAGGTCAAGTACCTGGAGGCACAGCTCTGCGCAAATCAAGCTGCTCTTTGTAGAGTTGCTTGCTTCTTACTACAACCAAAGCCTCTCTTTAGTTTTAAGATGAAACTGATCTTTCTGTCCATGTTGTGTTGGGATTTATTAGGAAATATCAGAAAGATAAATAAGAAGGGAAGCTGCTTGAATTCATCTTTCCTAAGACCTTTGGTTTATAACTATGAAAGGACCTGAGGAAAGAACATTTCACTCTATTGTAAGTTATGGTAAAAGCTGCCACAGAGAATGGCAAGGGGCACTTTATATAATAAAATATATTCTGTGGGAAGACAAACTGAAGTGAGCAATGCATCAACTGCCTTGAATGGGTATGGAGATAAATAAAAGTGACTTTCTTCTTAAAAACCCTGACAGGCCTTTCATCCCAATACAAACAGGAGGCACCGCTCTCACCGTGTGCAGAAGGCTCCCGAGAGGCTGTATATGCACAGCCAGAGCAGCAGGGTCAGTGACGTCTGGGGACAGCGTTGTGCCGAGGGAACTTGCAGAAAGCACGAGGATGCTGCCTTCCATCAGGGCTCTTGGACATCCCCTGTAGGTCCAGTAGTAGCAGTTACCCGGGTTCCCATAGTTTAACACCCAGGTTAAGTGACGTTTCAGCTGAAGCTTTCTTTATGGCTGGAGTGTTTGTAAAGCCTCTGCTTTGTCTTCCTGAGTTTCTGGTGAGGAGGGAGCTCTGCCGCAGCCTGCTCTGAGCTGTCTCCTCTGCTCAGCTGCTCGTTCTCATACAGCTGCTGGGAACTTCAGAGCTTGGACACTGTCAGATAGAGATGAACATGATGGTTTGGTGAAAAGGAATTGAGGGCTGGGGAGTGGAAGAGAGAGACCTGCGCACGCATTTGTCTGCACTCGGGCAGCGTGGTCATGGGTTTCCCAGGGAGGCCAGGACACAGAATTAAGGTCCAAACAAGGGTGAATGATACTTCTTTCTCTTCTTATCTCCTGACTCTTGTTCTGACCAGACTCACACTGTTAATCTTAAGATTTAGAACACTGTCCTTAATTTAAAGTTGACTTGCAGGGGCAGAGGTGACTGTGATTTGTATATAGAAGGAAATGAGCCCTGACCTTTAGCTGGCACAGCAGATTAACAATCAATAGTCCAGCAGGACAGATAAATCAGAAAAGCCAAGTCAAATCCTGTATAGTTAAAGGCCATACGAATGGTCTGGATCCAGGACTGTGCCTTGTGTGGAAGGCAGGATGGATGTTCCTCTCTCTTGCAGATTTCTGACACGAGGATTGACGTTTGTTCCGATAAATGGTGCAGGATCCTCCGAAGGCAGGCAGCTGTGATGTGAGAGGGGAGAGGCAAAGGCTCCCAGTCAGGCTGCGTGGGAGGAGTGTGGCTTTATGACAGGTCCTGCAGTGGGGACAGTTCAATGGCTGTACAGGGTGCGTGGGCTTGGCTGGAAGCCCGAACCTGTTCTGGGGGCACGAGCCTTCCCGGTGCCATGGCGGGGCAGCTCAGAGCTGGGAAGGAGGGAGGGGTTGTTGAGGTCAGTTGGCACTGCCCTTAGCTCTGCTCCTTGTACTGCAGAGCCTTGTCACACAACTGGGCTGCAGCCGCCTGTTCTCTTCCGCTGCCTGTCCCGTCTGGGGCTGCAGCAGCCCTGCGAATGGCTGCCCGCAGCCCTGCCCGGCCCTGGCGGGGGGAGGACAGCCAGCAGGCTGGCTGGTGGGGAGACACAGCTCCTGCTTTTCAGAGGGGGGGCATTGATTTCTAACTGAGTGGGTTTGTTGTGTTACCCTGACTAGAAAGTAATTGCAACCTCCTTACAATATTACCCGTAATCAGAAAATACTTGTCCTGCATCCCCATCGTGTGCTGGAGCTCAGAGTGGTGCCATAAAGAAAAGAGGCAGAGTCCTCTGAGAAGATTGCATCAAACTTCTCTGTCCCCTTAACACCTGAGCGTTGGAAATGATGTCAGCTTCTGAGCGTCTCCAATATTGCACTTCCTCAAGAGAGAACACGTGTAACGTGCCAAGAGGTGCTTGGCTGGGGTTCCACCCGTGTGCTCAGCCAGAGCAGGCAGCCAACGTTCGATGCGGTCGGGTTTGAATCGTGCTGGCGATGGAAGTTGTAGAAAGCCCTTCCCGAGCCGAGATCCCGCGCGGGCGGGCGGGCGGCACCTGCCCGAGGCCTGCCCCGTTCCTGCCGCTGAGGAGAAGCGGTCTCTGGGTACGTGTTGGGTTGGCATCGCCGTGCCGCACGGGCACACACACGCTGCCCTGGGCGCGGGAGCACCGGGAGGCAGAGCAGACACAGCCCTCGTCTCCATCCTCCTGCCCGGCTCCTGCAGCTTTTCCCCTGGCTGAGCCTGGAGCGCAGGAGCGCGAAAGAGTACAAGCAGCGCTCCGGCTCCTGATGCACGGCCCCGGAGCAGCCGTGGGCTTTACGGGAGTGACATTCACGGCTGACATCAGATGGGAGTATTTGCATTGGATTTCGGTGTCAGCATCGGAGGTGTGGCTTCGCAGGGACACTGTTTCAGCCTTCTGATCCAGCTAAGCAGCAGCTCGGGCTGAGAAGATACTCACTCCCCTCGCCTCTGCTATCCTGCTTGCATCTGACTCCTCCCTCCTGCAGCTCAGAACAGCGCAGGGCGAATCCAACAGCCTCTCATTTCTACTATGTTTCTCCCTGAGCTACTAGAGCTTGAACGTACCTGATATTCTGCCTTCCTTTCAGCTGAACTCGTGAGTAAGGCACGCTGCCTGCTGTCTGTCAGAAGTGAGTGGCATGTTATTACCTGAAGAGCCTGATTTAACCATCTTTTGGCACCGAGAGGATTGTGAAGAACTGCATTTTTTTTCAGTATCTTCGATACTTCATTGTCGCCTGATTTTTCCAGAGCATGAGTTGTTCTGGTTATCAAGGGTGCTTTCACCTGAGTATTTCTTCATCAGATGCCACAGAAGAGAGTCTAGGAAGACAAAAAAACTTGTGATGTGGAGCTAACAGTTCTGGTTTCAGCTAGGGAGAACTTGCAGTGTCAGTGCAAAGGCAAAGGAAAGAATTTGCCAAGGACGATGTCGGTGCCGCCCGGTAATTTGTCACTGAACGGGACGAGCTTCTTCACTGAAAATCCCAGCGTTATGGATAAGCCTGGCGAGCAGAGAACTTTGAATGTCTTTCTATTCTGCTTGACTTTTGTCATTGCATTCACAGCACTTCTGGGCAGCATTTATTCACTAGTTTCTCTGCTGAAAATGCAAAGCAAAACCACGGTTTCGGTGATTGTCACCTCTCTGGCAATAGATGATTTGATCAGTGTTGTGCCTGTGATTATTTTCATGCTCACCCAGTGGTCGAGTGATGTCCTTCCCCGGCCTCTGTGCACCACCTCAGCGCTTCTGTATTTATTCCAGGGCATTTCTAGCAACCTGAAAGGGTCTCTTATAGTTTCTTACAACTTCTACACCATCAACAAAACGGAGACGATGAGCTGCAGCACTTCCAAGCGACGGGCGAGCACGGTACGGGCCATTCTTACCATTTGGATTGTCAGTTTGCTGATCTCCATTTTGCCTCTCTGTGGTTGGGGCAGGTACATCCCCACCTCCTGGGGTTGCTTCACTGACTGTGCCAGTTCCTACATCTTGTTTTTATTTATTGTCTACTCCCTGTGCTTCTGCCTCCTGACAGTGCTGTCTGTTCCTCTAAGTTACCAGCTGTTGTGCTCAGCCGAGCAGCAGCTATTACACACTGATTACCAGGAAATCTCTCAAGGCTGCACCACCCCTGGGACACCAGCGGGCTGCAGTACTGCCACCCCCTCTCTGTCACCCGTGGACCCCGTGGATAAAACCCTGGAGCATTTCCAAAGCGCACGTTCAGGCTCGGAGGCAGTTTGTAGGAAAGGTGTGGCCGAGAGCGGAGCACCCGAGCCCCGCAGCGTCAACAGCATCCAGAGCAGGAGCTTCACTGTGGGCTTTGCCCAGAGACGGTTCTCCCTGATTCTCGCCTTGACAAAAGTCATTCTCTGGCTTCCAATGATGGTAAATTATCAGACTGCTTTGCTTTCTAATGTCTGCTTATGTTTCAGTGGGGTGTGAGCTGGTGTGCCTTGGATGGAAACAGATGAGCAGTAGCCATTGTAGTTCTTCCTTATAGTGTAGTTTGTGCCCGCAGAAGTCCTTTTAAGCAGGTCTGTGTCACTACATGAGTGTAACTGGCTGTCAGTGGGTCTGGCAGCACCTGATTCATCAGTGTGTTACTCCATTCTCACATCACTGCTGTCACCTGAACACAGGGATGATGGAGTCCACCCTTCTGTATCGCCAGCCACCTGACAGGCATTTGTGAAGCATCCTGGGCTCTGGATTGTGCTGACCTAAGCTCTGGTGCCCTTCCGCACAGCCGGGGGTCACGCTGTTTGCCACACTGGTTACAGAATGGGAGTTTGGTAGAAAAATGAGGTTTGCTCTCATTGCTCTTTGTAGTCTCCATAGCACTGGGAGGTGGTGGGAGGCAGTGCTGCCCACGTGCATGCACTGGTGCGTTTGGGAACAGGCACATTCATGTAAAGTTAGCAAGGAGTCTGTTGAGAACATGGAGCACGGGTTTGGGGCAGCGTTACCCCTGTCCCCGGGTGTGTGCAGAGCCAGCACCAGAGCTGCTCTCCCAGGAAGGAGCGTTACAGAGCAGGGCTGCTGCAAGTCCTCTCTCCTGATGCCCCTCAGGAGCTGGGCTTCTCAGTGCCATGCAGGACAGGCTGAGCTAGCAGGCATGGATCCCGAGTTGCCTGTTTGAACAGTGCTCAGGTGCTGCCTTGGGCTTGAGAGAGGGTTTTTCTGAGCAATGCAGACTGAGGAGAAGAGCCTCTGCCAGGGTGTTTTCTCCAGTCACTGCTAGAAGCCACACTGTGAGGCTCAGCAGATGGGACTGATAGGCCGTGTCTTTTACTTGTGGCATAGTCATGGGGACAGGTTCCTCTTACTCCTCAAAGTGTCTCATGTGCCTGAAGTGGTTTAAATTTCAAAATGTTCTGCCTTCCAGATACAAATGGTTGTCCAGTACATCACTGGTTTTCAGAGCCTTTCCTTTGAGACACTGAGCTTCCTGCTGACTGTGCTGGCTGCCACAGTCACCCCAATATTCGTCCTGTCCAAACACTGGATCCACCTGCCCTGTGGCTGCATCATTAACTGCAGGAGGAATTCATACGCAGTGTCTTCAGAAGAACTCAAAAGTAAGTATGGAAGGGTGACAGGCAGTGGAGTGTGCCTTGTAGTGAAGAGGATGGGAAGCTGGTGTCCATAACAGTACTTCGTGCTCCTTGCAATCATTTATCTGAATTATTTAGACGTTATTCAGAACACTGAATGAAGACTCCCAACATTCAGCTGGGTGGAAATAGTGGATGCTGAGGCACAGAAGCTTGGCTGGTTTTCCCAGGTCACTGCCAGATCTTCTAGCAGAGTCTGATGGAGTCAACCCCAGTTTCACTCTCCTCTCCTGCCCTGGGAAAGAGTCTGATTTGTACTAATCAAATACATGGAACATGCTGAACTTGTTGAATGTTGTGGGGGAAAAACACTGTGCTAATTGTGAGCAAATTATAAGGAGGAGAAGAGCTATTGTTTGTACACCTGCGCTGTAGCTACTCAGAGAAACCACAGCGACACCGGTACGCGAAGAGTGAAGGACATGGCTGATGGAAGGGGCCTGTGTCTCAGCGGGTTTCTGCCGCTTGGTGACAGCTGAGGAACTCCTACACGGTTTTTGCCTAAAAGTCTTTCCCTGCATATTTCTTAAGTTTACTTTGGTGTAACAGAGGATGCCAGACCTTCACTGGTAACCTCTTTGAATCTTCTAAAGCCCTGTTTTATTCTGGGTCTCTGTGGTCACACCACTTTTGTTCTTTTCATAACTAACTTGATTGTGTGGTCATACCCAGTTAGGGAAACGTGAGACAAAGAAATACAGCTGTCACTCCATGAACTTCTCTCTGGTGAAGGACACCTCTAAGCTTCTGCAAACATGAGTAACATCCTCTCTGTGGCTGAAAGGCTGTGTAATACTGCTCTGTACATTCCCTCGCCACAGGTACCTACAAAATACCTCAGTCTCCAGTGTTCTTGTGTCTGCCCACAGGGCTTGCATTTTGATTTACAAATGAAAATATGTTTCCAGTATTCTTCTGAGAGAAGTATTTCTTATGAAAATGTTTTATTGAAGCTTATTATACATACTAATACAAGTTCAGTATCTTTATTGGTGATTAGTTTACAGCAGTTCCACCCAAATGTATGCATATTGTTCATACGTGTTTGCTCTCCGAGACAGCCGAAAACGCACGGACTTAAAAGAAATCCATCAGTTCAGCGGCAGGTAATTGTGGGAAGTTTGAAGGATAGAAATCTGCCACAGGATATTCTGGAATGGAATGGTACAGAATAGAGAATAGTTGAGTTGGAAGGGACCTACAAGGATCATCGAGTCCAACGGCAAAAGCTAGGAACTAAATCCTTCTGAAGATCTGTGTGGTGTTCCCCATGCTGTGGAGTGAAAGTCCTCTGCCGGTGGTGGGTGAGCTCCTGCCAGTGTGTCTTCAGGGAGAAAGCAAGCTCCTGAATCCCTGAGAACAGCTGCTCTCATCCATGGCTTTCACTTGCTTTGAACACCTTCTCCAAGTGCAGAATGGCTTGTGCTGTGACCGATGCTGTTGTGACCGAGCAGATGACTGCAGCTCATCAAGAATGCTCATTTCAGATGGACTTAGTAATGCTGTGTAGACAGATAAATGGGCAGCAGATGGAAAAGTGGCAAATATAAAATGCTTTAAAATAGGATGTGTTAAATAGGATATGTTTGGTATAAATAATGATGGAGAATTTTTATGTAGTTGTTCAGTTACTGTGTAAGATTAGTTAAAGCACGGAATTTAGAGTGGAGAGTTTACAAAAACTTCACGGTGCAAATACTTAAAATACTTATTTTTTTTACTGTATAATTCTGTTTCTTGCTTGACTTTTGGTATTAAAGGTTAGTTGTAGATTTTTAGAAATATTTTATCATTTCATACAATTTTTCACCTTTGGGAATATAGCTGAAACAGGCTGGGGAAAAAGGTGTATTACAGAATCGCAGCGTTTTCTTCTTGTGTGTATCCCACAAAACAACATATGCCGTGTGTTTTGGAAAATGGCAGATAATCTACCAATCTCTGGGAGTCTGTTCCCTTTGGAAGGTGGAATGTCTGAATTCGTTGAGAAGGCAGTAGAAATAACATACTGAGAAGCCTTCTCAACAATTCATTCTTTTTAAGAGTGGAAGATTGTCTTTTTCTATCAGTACTTCAATAATTTATTCCATGTTTAAATGTCATTTTCTTTGTGTACGTCGTCTCCGTCTTCTTCTCGGTTTTGACTTTTCCAACATGACTTTCTTTTCCTTCCTGCTTAGCCAAACGCCGGGGCTTCGAGTTCAACCTCTCCTTCCAGCAAGGTTACGGAATCTACAGAATCTCCCGGGAAACCCCCCCCAGCCATGGCGATGGGCAGCCC
>WTSP01013247.1:26139-40564 GCA_025331215.1 Actenoides lindsayi | reverse complement strand
CGAGCAGCCTGGTCTAGTTGAGGGTATCCCTGCTCACTGCAGGGGGGCTGGACTAGATGTCCTTCAGAGGTCCCTTCCAGCCCTAGACATTCTATGATTCTATGAAAGACTGCTGATTAATATTTAATATTTATATGAACTAAACTGCTGACTGTTTCATAGTTCTTGGCTAGCAAAAAGGTACTATTTCTAAATATGGAGAACAGCTATATAAACTGCTTTAAAACTAAAATAAAGTGTTTCATATTTTTAACTTTCATCTCCCATGGACATTTACAAAGTCCATTTGTCAAAAGCTCAGTGTTTAAGACACAGGGACTGCAATGAGAGAAATGGAAAGGGAAGATATCCTGACATGTTTTTATTCAACGAAGTAAAAAGCCTCTGGCACAATACAAGCCTAACAGTGAACAAGAAGGACAGAATTGGCTGTAGGTAGGAGTCAACAGTCTGATACACTATCTGTGAATACTTTTTTTCCCAGAAGATTAATCTAGTAGTTTTTATTTTGCAGGATTTATTTTTTTTAATTTCACCAATGAATCACTTTACCTCAAAGAGGATATTGATACACAGGTAATCTCTGCCCATTTTGACAATGAATACACCACAGCATTAGTGCAGGCAAGCTTTGAGCAACACTGCCATTCACAGGTGAGGTGCTGTGGAGAAAATGAGCAAGGGACATCCAGCCCATGGTGTCACCTGGACCAGCATACTGGGGACAGCATTCTTTCAAGAAAAAGACCTAACAGCACTACTTATTACACCTGCTTATCTGCAAAGGGGGCAGTTGTGGATAACAGAGACAACCTCAGTTGTTTGGTTAGCACTTCTGCCTCAGAAATACTGAGAAAGAAGGCATTTGTATCTCACAGTAGTATTACGGACGCAGGACTGCCACCTAGAGATGCCAACAATATTTAATCTGTTGGAAATGTACTTGAGTGGCTGTATTTACATGCTGATGTCTTTCACATATCTTTAAGTCCTTTTAGGTATTAGATTTAAGTATCTAATTTTGGTATTTGCAATATTTCTTCCTGTGCCTTGTTCAGCTTCCAAGTAAGAAAACACGATTAAAATAAACCATTAGGTAATTCTTCATTGATTTGAAACAAGGAGACTGAATTTTTATTAAACTGCAGTAACACATATTCTGTGAACTTCATACCATAATATCCAGATGGCAACATACCTACAGATACTACCTCTATCATGGAAGAACAATTCTTTCCCACTGGGTGCTTTCAAGCCCATTTCCAGCTGTGCTGTAAACAGCTGAAGACAACCAATACTTGTACTCACTCAAATTGATAAACTCCTCAGCAAGCTATGGGCTCCCTAGTAATCCAACATTTCTACAGGCTTGGCTCTGCCTTTAGACTCCACAGAAATCAATAGATTTTCACTGAACAAGATACTAACATGGCCAGCTGCAAAGTGTTATGTTAGACCTAATCAGGAATAGAAGGGGAAGAAAAAGATATGTCACAATGCTCTGCAGCAGAAGCTGCATTTGGAAAAGATTGACATTATTCATTCAGCAAAATTCCAGAAGGCCAGTGTTAACTATGTATATTAACTTAATATAATAAAACCAGAAATTTTCAGGTATCTTTAAGGTACCAGCACTGCTGCAGCTTCTGTCAAGGATTCAAAAGATACTCCAAATAGATTATGAGGACTTCCAGCCTGGACATGGATATGTAACACAAATTAAACAAATTAATAAAATAAATCTACGAAGCAAGAGCAACCAGTGTTTGAACAAGCTGTGAAAGACAGCTAAGTAGGACTTGCAGTACAAAAGAAAATATTTTTAAAAAGGTAAAAATTCCCAACAAAACACTCTGGATTTAATGTAATTCAAGAATTTGGATATTTGTTCATAAAGAATAAATCTATCTATGACTATAAAGCTATGCCTCAACAAGAAAATGATAGATTTAAAACCACTCTACAGATGTACCCAGAAAGAGCTAGACAAAACATCATTTGCTAATAATGAAACTCATAACTGGTGGGATAGTCCCAAGATCAGGTAGCTTGCTGACAGTATCTACATCTCTAAAAAACAAATTAAAAGTTTCCAAATTAAAGGTGAAGGATTAAGGAATTGTTGGTTTTAACAAGGAGAATTAAAACTATCTGAGGGGGAGGGTGGTGGAGGTTGCAGCTCCCTCTGGGATGCAGAACAGAGTTGAACTTATCTGGAAAACAATCACCGGCAGCTTTATCTTTTGGAGGTAATAGTCTTCATGGAGACACACTAATGGGTGACGCTGCTGCAGCTACCTACAGGGACATATCTACACCCAAGTCACTCACCCCAGGCTCTTTTAAAGCCAGAGAGAAACAGGCAATCTCAAAAGGGAATCCCAGTGGTTGCACCTATGGATAAATGAAGCATGGACCAATGGCTCATTTACCATCTGTATATTTGTCTGTGTGCATATATAACCACTTTGGATTCACTAATTTGGAAAGTAATATAATAAAAACACTAGAACTGTTAAGCTGGTTTTATTAAAATAAACAGCATATGCATGAACATCTGCTAATATAAATAATTTTAAATACTTCTGAACTGTATTGTCAATTGCCATTTCAATAATTGCTTCACTGTGGCAACACTTGTTGCAATAAAAATGAAATATTATCTTGAATTTCAGAATGGAAACAATAACATGGTATAAAAATGCAAGGAACACTCTCAATCTATTTGCAGAACACACAGACTTTAAAAACCAATTTTCAAACAACTCTGTGATGAGGAAAAAACAGCTAATGATTTAACCTTACTCCCTCGGTGCCTAATTAAAACAGGCCAAATCAGTTGGTTTGACAGGGATTGAACAAATACTTATCTGGTAATTAAATTTGTGCTTTTGCTGTCCCTTTCCCTTGCCAGTATGGAAATGTATAGACTGTCCGTGATTTTTATAGTAAAATTAAATTAACAACTCACATCAAGCTATATTTTAACATCATCTCTCATCTGTTCATAGGCACTACCTAGATGTACAAAATTCTCTTCCAGGTTGTTTTTGTTTCTTGTAGTGGTGAAGGGCTACTCTCTCATTTTAAAACTTGGTTGAAAAACTGCATCCATAATCACTGGTTTGAAAAACTGCATCCAGAATCACTGCAGTCAACAGCATTTCACAAATGGGTTTACCCTTCTGCAGCAAGGTACCTCATAAATATTTTGATAATTTGATATTTGAAATTCAAGATGTGCTGGTTAATTCAGATTGGTTACCTAAGTTGCAGAGTACTGGGAGACTGAAAAATCTGTGCAAAAGAAAAAGCTCAAAAAAGCTGCAGAACTTCAAATCTTTGAGAGGAAGTTAACAAATGAGAAACATCATGGCACTGCAGAACCTTGCCAACAGTTTCTTTCCTTGGGGGGACATATGCTTTGCCTGAGGTATTGCTGTTGGAACGATAAGACTATAATGATTTTTTTCTGCCTTGGCATGCCCGGAAGTTGCCATTGTTTTACTAAGATTGCTGTAGCAAGCCAGCAGTAAATTAACACTTTTCTATTCATTTTTTTCAGCAGGAGGTGTTGTACTACAGATAAGATGTGGTGTATTGGTTTGGATGGATATAAGCTGTTTTGTGTTTTATCCCAACTTTGGTGCTTTTATCACAAGTGAAAGCCGATATCAAAATTGTCACAACAAAACACTTTTTTCTAATTAAAGCAGTGAGTTAAGCCCATTTTACTGAAATCTTATCACTTCTAATGAGGCCAACTTTAGCCATATCTTATAAACTAAAAGCTCAAAAGCACACTTTCTGGAGGAAGATGACCCTGTACTTACTGAAGTAATTTAATTATAAAGTGCATGTACACAGTCATACTGCTATTTACGTATATTTTTCTACCTAATCAAATCACATAGATAACTCTTGTGCAAACACTCAGTATATATAAAAATATATGCAAAGCTTCAAAAGAAATTCCAGCAGATATCTCAGAAATTACTAACCATTGTGTCTTGGAATTGTTTATTTAATGTCACTGTTATCTTGCTAAATAAAATGGTATTTCATCAACATACAGATTACAAAAGAAAATAACTGTAGGTAACTGAATGTAACTCATTGTTTGAACTGACTTGACTATTATGATATTGGAAAGGTACAAGTTACATCTGAAATCTGCCACTTCTCTGCACCTTTCCAGTGTAAATTGCTATTTTTTGCCATTAAAGACAATGAACTCACAGAAGTCCTAAGACACTGAAAACAGTGAAATAGAAATCTTTTAAAAGAAAAGTATAGATAGTATCACTAGCTAAAAAAAGCCCAACAAACAAACACCAAAGCAAAACAAAAAACCAACCAAAAAACCACAAACAAACAAAACCAAACCGACCAAAAAAACCCAACCAACCACACCCCCCTCCACCCAAAAAAAAGCGAACCAACACCACAGAAAACCCCCTGAGAAAACAAACTTTTATACAGCAGGTCCCTTGAAACTGGACATTTGTCCAGTGAAATGTTTGCCCTAGTCTTTTATTCCTTCCTGAGAAAGTGTTGTGAGCCACTATGACAGCATACAGAGATACGTAAGTCTTGATCTAGATAAATTTAACTATTGCAATGTTCCCATGAGCATAAGGACCAAAGCACTCAGCAGTCAGGATAAAATAAGAATAAACCTTTTAAAAAAGTAAAGGGAAGTCCATGTGAATGTCAATGAAATTTATACACCCTCATTCTTTGAAATTTATATTAATTGTCTATATATGCTAATGTATCCAAACTATGTGGAAATAATAGCCCCTTTCAGGAAGCAAATCTTTCTTACTGCTGCTAAGAAGTAATGATTACACCATGTGTTATCAATTTAATAGCAAGAGTATATTTGTCAGAAACATACTTAGGAGAAAAAGGCAAGCAAAATTAAAGTACAGGTGTTAAGCAGGTTTGACAGTAGGAATTTAAAGGATCGTGAAATTAAGTTTTGCTAAGAGGTGATTTTTAAAATGGCTGATTTCCACCTGAGCATGACTGCATTCATGTCAAGTGTTTTGTACTCTCAAATGCATAACAAAGAGCACACCAGGCTCCAGAGGCAGAATGGAAGATTAGTAAAGTGGAAATGCTGAACATGGCAACATAAGTAAAATTTTGATTATAGGACCAACCAGTTTGAAAAGGTCAGATCACCTAACCCTTTAACACATAAAATAAAGTGACCATTAATGCTAAAAGACTAGAAACTGATCTTGGACTCAGGAAGCAAGCAGAGAGTTTGGAACACCACCACAATACAAAGACATTTAGAATTTTTAGCCAAACTAAAATGTGATCTCCAGGATTTTAATTTTGAACATAGTTTTCCACTCCTCTATACCATGGGGCTTTCTACTAGAGTCTGCATTCCTACACACCAGCATCTCATAGGAGGAAGAAGCATTTGGATTAAGTGGCAAAGCTGGACAACAGAAATCACTTCTAGGTTTCCAGGGTGATGGGATTATTCAGGTTGGAAGGAATCTCAGGGGCTCAGCTAGACCGACCTCTGCTGGAATCTTCCACAAATGCTTTCCCATATCACAGCTACATTTCCCTGAGTTCCTTTCCCATGCCCACATTATTAGTATTTCCTTAATGCTCTTCCTACAAAATAACCATGACCAATTTTCTCATATAATAGTAGTGTATTTTTTAAAGTATTAATAACTTGCATCTTTGTCTGCATCCTCAAGCCACATCTGCTGTTCTAGCTCCTGGCAGCAGCTCCAGCAGTGGGCTGACTCTGTGCAGGCATTGGTGTAGTGTCACATCTCTGCTGAAAGGTGTTCAAAAGTGGGCACGTGAACAGAGATTTTTCACTCTGGAAGACAGCCAAGGGCCACATCCCACAAGAGCTGTGTCAGCATTGGTACCATTCAACACATTCAAAGATGATTTGGGAGTAAATAATGAGGTGGAAAAGCTTGTAAATGGTACCAACACTATCCAGAGTGGTGAAAATGAAAGCTGACTGTGAAGATTCATCAAAGGAACTTCTGATATGAGCACTGCAATGACAGAACAAATTAATCATCAATAACTGGAAGAAACACAACTGTGGAAAGCCAATGTCCTGTAAATCTAATCAGTGGTGAGCTCCAAATTAGCTGTTACATACAGAAAGAAATCCTACAGGATGAGGGCTGTTCTCTGAAAGTGTTGTTGTGTGAAGTGGCACTAGGCAAGCAAAATGCTGGAATTTATTAGGGAAGGAACAGAGGAAAACTACATTTTGCTCTATAAATTATTACACATATAATTTTCTACATCGCAGAAAAAAACCCATAGATACACTACTTAAGTGAGTAGAGATTCAAAACAGCTTCTAAATCCTACAGAAGGGAGAAAAAAGGGGGGGGAGGAGGGGATGACAGTAGGCTATAAAAAAATGAATTACATGGGAATGAAGCATAAATAACTCACAGTTATTCCGTATATTTCATACCACAAGGCAGAAAGGACATCCAATAAAATTAACAGGCAGTAACATTAAATAATTCAAGAGGAAATATTTTTTCATAGAGAGTACAGTTGAAACCCAAAATTATTTACCACAAGATTTTTGGCAGCTTTTTCTGGGATCTGTCTCTTCAAAATGGCCACTGACCACTGTATCCCATGACACAGGAGCTATCTGAACTGATAATGTCATTTTAGGTGCATTGTTTATTTAAAGCTGCTCCAAAGTCTCTTTTTAACCCTCATTCTCAAAGGACATACTTCACTTTGCCCAGCTATACAATATTATTCAACAATGGATTTGTGAAATCTATAGCTGTGTAATTTATTTTTATACTTCTTTTTAAAATTATGTCACTTTTTAATAGTAGTAAGATAATAATCTATTAATTGTATTTGCACTGATTTTTAATACATAATTTATTTCCAGTGCACTCATTTCTAGAATAAATGAACTCCAGAAATCATATTTCCATTAATATTCACTCAGTGTTTGAACTGTTCTGTAGATTTGCTTTCTTGACACTCTGGCAAGCACTTTCTGAACCAAAGCCAGTGGGAGCATGTCAGTGCTCAATTCTTTGCAAAGTCCAGTGGTCAAGAGGATTTCAGTAAAGCATGGGACCTGACAGAAAAAAATGCTTCACATTTAATATGTCTGTCTGTACAAGCAAGCACAAATATACTCACTGTATTTCAGTCAGAGACAGCACCTTTGAAGAGAAGCAGGCAATTATGAAACACTAATTTTTTCATTATTTCACTATCTCAATAAATAGTCGTATTACACCTGGTACAATGAAAACCATATTGGGTGCAAGCAATTTCTCCCATCAATGGCAAATAAATCTAAATCTAAATCCAATGCATCTAAGACAAAGAACTATGTTAGCTATTGTAGCACTGTGGTGTTTGAATTCATTATATTGAAATAATATAAAGCATGAGTGATCTCAGACTTCAGTACAGTTAAAGACTGAACCTGGTTTATCTCAAATTCCTACTTTTCTATGAAATATTTAACTTTTGGGGTTTATATGGGCTAAAAAACCCATCATTTTTGTTGTTTTCTTCTACCTTTTGCTGCTGTTTGCAGATGGAAGGAAAATAAAAGGAATGAACATAAAGAATATAGAAACTGTGTTACAAAGATCAGCACTAATGGAGAATACAGAGAAAGAAATGGACTAAGATAATACATCCACCATAGCACAACATTCATGCCATTCAGGAGCACTGGCACCAGTCTGAAAGCAGCATCATTATGTTCATGTGCCATAAAAAGTCTCATCCAGGGACATTTCTACTTGTCCTAGTGAAAACAACCAGACAAATCAGAAAAAGCCATCTTGTTTCCCTGCAGAGAGTAGACGCATTTGTGAATTACACTATCTGCAGAGGCAGGGCTGGACCAAGACACTTTCATCAGGTTAGGTGCACTGAATCTCCTTTGAGTTCAAGTGAGGCCTCTCAGTTCAAACATGGGTAATCCACTATGACCTTTCAGACTGCTGTAGAAAAGGAACCACTTTGCCATTGCAAAGTGCTGTTTAACAGTAGCTACTGAACCTCCACACACCAAATAGGAAATCTGTGGTCCTAGTGGAAGTAAATGGAAGTTTTTACACATATAGGTCAATTCTCCTGTTACAAACTGTTTTATGGTTTGCTGAAGTTTGTTGGTACAAAGATAGTTCATTTCCACAGGCAGCGCTGACCCAGTGATGTCCATTTTAATGGTAATGGTTGGTTGTTTTTATTACTTTGAAATGACTGATAGACAACTAAGTGTTAACAACCAGCAAAAACCATCAATCTAGTTTTCTCATTTTTCCATAAAAAGCATTGAATCATTGCTATTTAATTAACCTGTCCTTCACTTCAATGCCTTGTGAACAGTACCTAAATGTGTGCTTGGTCTCAAGGAAGACATGAGATGGATCCTGCACTAAACTACCATGGTGTAAATCCAGGGTAATTGTGTTTTGATCTATGAATGCATAAAGCCTGTAACTCAGTCATGATAGACCCTTCCAAGTCTTTTCATCTGCTCTAGTATGGTTTTTCCATGTGAACCTTTGCTTCTTATTGTCATTTCACTCCACAGTAATAAAACAGACATTACAGAAGAAAGAGAAATTTCAAAAATTCTAGAATAAACTGCTTTATGTTGTAACTGATATTTGCTGAATCACAGAGTTATAAGCACTGCATTATTAGGAAGGGCAGCCTTCCAGAAGGCTGCTTGAGTGCTTTCTGCTGTGGTAGAAATTAGTCTGGATTTTTCTAAACAGGATTAACCACACAAATCTCATAGACATTTCATCATAATCAAGGCACAGAACACTAAGAAAAAAAGTCAACAAGTATATGGACAAATTCTGTTACAAGCAAACCAAGTTTTAGCCGTAATTATCCCACAGCAGGAAATTTGGTGATTTTGTATAGACCTTTACATTTTCAAATTTTCAGCTAGTTTTTGGATGGTGATTAGTCCCACAATCCCTGCTATTTCCCAAATATCATTATCACTTGTTCATAGAGAGAGAGAATTGTTTCATGAAACAGAGTAATTTGTACAGGGACATACAATCAAATAATAAAATTCAAAAGCTAACCTCCTTGCCTCTGTTCAAATTAATTTATCATTTTCCATTTTCAGATTGTAATCAAGGCTACACACTGAACTAAATGGATTGTCCTCTGAGAAAACATTTCAGGAAATATAAGAGTAACAGAAATCCTTGAAAATAATAAACACCATTGATCACCAATTATGCCAAGTAGATGAGAAATAGAAAAGCAATAAGAGGAAAAAAACCCCAAAGCAATACATAAACAAACATCAAAAGGTTCTTCAGATGCAAAGAAAAAGTGAATAGGAAGCTTGTGGGACTAGTATTCACCAAAGATAAATAAATAAATAACCTAACATGGGCCCCAAACACAAAGGTGATATCCAAACAGGAATTTATGTATTTCAATATTCAATACAATGACAAAATTATATACCCAACTCCATAAATCAAATTCACAAGGCTGCATTAAACGCTTGAACTCTCTATACATCAAAAGGTAGGGAGCTGGGTGCCATTAGGAGATCCAGCCAGCTAAATTGTGGGATGCCTCTATTAGTCAATAGAAAATGATGAATGGAAGAATGCATGTGCCTGAAATTCACCCCTGTGATCTCCTGTCCACTTAGCTGTCTATACCCAGATGTCTAATCACTATTCAAAAAAATTCTTTTATAGACTGATATGGTTTTTTTGTTCAAACAACTGGTCCCTTTCTCTGTTTAGAAAAACAGTGGCTGCTTCCCATCTTCCCATGATAGCCCAACAGTTAGGCAGCACCACAGCTGGCCAGGCAGCTTGTATCCTAAGACCTATAACAACCACGAGTATTTAAAATTATAGCTTATGTACCCCAAGAATAGGCATATAATCAACGAATAGGCCCGGGAATAAGCTATAGAATACATGAAAGAACCTCTTGTTCAGTGTAGTAAAAGAAAAACGTTCAATTACTCTGTAAACATGTCCAGGTACAAACCAGACAGGGAAAAAGAGATTTAAATTATCAATCAATACAACTGCAAATGTGTATTTACTACATTGGCAGCTGAACAACTGGCCATAAATGATTTTATACTGGCAAGTAAAAGGATAACTTTTCAAACACAACATTTTGTAACAGCTTCCCAATAGAAGGAATAAGGACAAGAAAGCCTATCCAGCTTCTAGGATATAGTTTGAAAATTTTCCACAAGGATTTTAAGAGGTATTGGCAGGTGTTTGGAGCTACTAACCCAGAGGCCCTTCCCATGCTCCATTCCTATGCTACTTCTGTGTAGCAGACTATCAGCAACATGGCCTCTGGCTTTTTAAAAATGACTGGAAGAGCCATTGAAAATATATATGTAAGAGCTGGAAGAGTAGATACCAACTAATTCACAGTAAAGCTTTTAAATAGACATTTTAAAAGTATCCCACGATCTCAACCTATTTGACAGAAACTACTGAGTACAAACAAATGTGCAATTACTGCTGTGAATTTGGAAGGGTATCTTGGGGCTGAACCTGCTCATCCTAGGGGTCTAAAGTTTCAAGCTAAAAGAGAAAGTAATCTCAGCCAAGGCTTACAATGGTGAAGGCAAACATTTAATAACCAGGGAGCTAAATTTAAACTCTTACAGTTACATTTAGGCACCATATGATCGTATTTTCAAAAACACATGGATGATTTAAGAGCAAAAGCTCTATTAAAAGCCACTGGGACCTGGACACTTTAGAAACTGTTACCCAGCTGAGTGTGCATATCTTTTAGAATTAGGGTTTATGTAACTTCACGTAATCATAGTTCTGCAAAATAACAAATTGTCTTTAAACAACTGTTGACATTCTCCAAAGCTGTATATTAACTCCCACTGAATGGCACCACATGGTGAAAGAGGTTCAGTGTTTTTGTCGTGTTTCTGAACAGTGACAGCTAGCTTGTTAAAAGTGTACCCTGCTGTGTTGAATGCAGATCGGTGTATTCTTCTGAGAACTGTGTTTCACTCTTAAAATACTATGATTGACCTGCAGGATAGGCATAACCAACCTCAGGCCCACCATCAGCTACCAGCAGGTAGTAAAGGCAGTCCTTTGGCTGTAAAGGGTCTGCAGAAGCACATACTGAGATATTTTTTTAAATGACAGTTCAGAGGTTTGGATTAGAAATTCCTGTTAATTTTCTTGAGAACACAGCCCGCATATTATTCAGGAAACTGTGGGCCATTCAGGCAAAGTGTCTTCCACTGTGCTTTTCGGTTCTGTAAGTGTCATTGTACCTGTATGTGACCATCATGTCCAGCTTTAATAGGCTTCTCAATCTCAACATAAACAGCAAAAAAACAAAAACAAAACCAGAAGACCTGCATGCCAGTTGTTTGGGGTTTTTTCTGAGAAATATCCCCTTCACATTAGGTTTGTGATAAACATTTTTGGGAAACAGTAGGTTGCTCATGGACCTATCTGTCCTTTGGAAGTGACCCGTTTTGCAATCTCACTCTGAAATTTTGAATTTTCCTTCTTGTCCCCATACATAACAGATCTGGTTATATGTTTGAGGATTAAGATTCTAGTCCTTTGTACCATGTTCTGCACCAGTAGGATTCATTTGGATGTTTATGATTCTGTGTCCATTTCACAAAAAATCAAAACTTACAGCTAAAGAAATGTATCTAAAAACCGTTTCCAAAACTGTTTCCAAAAGTGATTAGTTCATGCCATCAAACTGTCTTAGCAAGGCAACTGACTAGAAAGGCATCAAATACAAATAATATAAATCTTATTCTAGTTTATATGATGGATTACCTTTATGTGATGAATTACCTTTCAGTTAAAGCTTTTTCATGTCCCACAGGCTGAATCCACATACAATTTCGATGTCTAAAGTGCATCTAAAACAATTTACTTAAACACTAGGAAAGCAAATTGTGCATGATAGTATGTTTGAACAGCTGTTAGTGGACTTGGGCATTTCTAATTTGTTGGCATTTTTCTGCTGTCACAGCATAAATTTTCAGAATTGCACTACTTTTTCCAATGTATTCATTTTATTTGCTGTAAGAGGTTGTTTCATTGGCAGTGGATGTTTCATTTATTTTTGTTCAGGAACAAAAATTGTAACTATGCCCTTGTCCATGGTGATTACACTTTCATTCTATTTCTCTTTTAGCTTATCTGACTTGCAAAAAAAAACCCCAAATAAAATATTACCTGGAAGTTTAATTACATATACAGTCTATGTGAACTCGGTCAAGTAGTGAAATACTAACAACTTTGCAAAACTCAGCCCAGTGTTACTCCGCCCTTCAAACTGTCTCCAGTTGCAACCTATCAACTGAAGATATAATGAAGTACAGCATGACTCAAGGTAGCTGTGGAATAAGCAGCAGAACTGGTGCATCCCCTCAATCCTTAGCCAGCCCGTGGTGCCGGGAGGCAGGGCTCCTGGCCTCACTGGGTACACCACTGTTTTTGGGATGGACTAAAGTTTTCATAGAGCACTGCAGCATGCTGTGCGTACACATCCATGAACTCGCAGGCCCTTGCAAAGTGAACTTTTGGTCACTTGCAAAGTGAACTTTTGGTCCCTTGCAAAGGACAGGTCTGAAGACACAAAGGCAGTCAGCCTCATTGGCCAGCAGCAAAGCAAAGCAAAACAATCTCCAAACAGCTGAACTTGAGCTCCTCTCCCTCTGTTCCCCTGCAGCTCTGCTGCATTGACCAGCTGGTGTTTCTTAAAAAAAGAAACACCGTACTGGCATTAAAATCAAGTTAGCAAAGTTTCTCTTGGGTGCATGCCCCTGAGAGGATAAAATGGAAAACGCCAAAGATGTCATTATGCCCAACAGCAGAGGCAATGTTCAAGTCTTAATGAAAGCTTTGATGTGTGAACTTACATACTAGCAACCACTAAACACTTATTTGCAAAATTGCTTCCTTTTAGCTGGGTTTTCAGGGTGATTCTGAATTCAAGCTTGTAACCCAGGCCTGCTTTATACCATATTCATTTAGGTAGGGTGAAGACAGTCCACATGATCTACTATTATGAAATACTCTCAGATTAAAAACCCCAAACTTAGCCAAACTAAGAAAGATTTCTTAAAAGAGCAGTGAATAAAGCTTACTAATGTTGATTTATATAGCCCCAGGCCAAGTCATAGTATCAATTTCTTTGGACAGTAAATTCTGCAAGAAAAGCTGTATTTTCTCTGTTATATGGTAAAATAATCACTGCAGCAGTACCCTGTACAATTCTATTAAGACAGATAGAAGATAAGGATGGAATAAGAAAGCAATAAGAGACAACACATCCATCACTGCTACCTGTGATGGCTTTCAGAAAGGATCATTACACTCTAACAGTGTAAGAAGAAATGACATATTTTCTTTTGTCCCTGCAAGCCTCTTCACAGAGAAGAAAAGGAAAAATGTAGCACCAAAAAAGATAAAGATGGAAGTTACAGAGAATCACGTCACCTGAGAAAGGTAAAAGGTTTGTCTGTACAGAATAGTAATTGTGATTTCAGTGCAAATCAGATAAACCTCTGTATGTGTAGCCAAAAATATAATTTCTTTTTGTATCCTTTTACATAATCTGTGAATGTAGGTATGACATCTGTACCTATTGTGTAATATGGACATAAACACTTCTGTACAAAAAAAATTTGTAAATGGGTCTTACGGTTCCACTCTTAAAAATCTGATTAATCAACCCAGAGGACATAAAAGCCAAGTCCTTGCTGCTATTAAATCCTAAAAATCAGGTGGGATCATTTAGTTAAATTCCAGCTATTACAAATCTCTGCTTAGTTTTAATAGAATAGAATAGACTATTTCAGTTGGAAGGGACGTACAAAGATCACCTAGTCCAGACTCCCGACCAAAAGCTAAAGCATGTAGTTAAGGGCATTGTCCAAATGCCTCTCAAATACTGACAGGCTTGGGGCATTGATCACTTCTCTAGGAAGCCTGTTCCAGTGTTTGACAACCCTCTCAATAAAGAAGCGCTTCCTAATGTCCAATCTAAACCTCCACTGGTGCAGCTTTGAACCATTCCACGTCCTATCACTGGCTCCCAGGGAGAAGAGATCAGCAACTCCCTCTGCACATCCCCTCCTCAGGAAGCTGTAGAAAGCAATGAGGTCACCCCTTAGCCTCCCTTTCTTGTTGTGGGAGGCCTCAGCTTGTCTGAGGGATTAAAATGAGAATTAGATAACCTTGAATGAACATCTGTGTACCCTCGAGGAGGCCAGAAAGTCCTAAGAAAAGAACCACCAGTTCACAAATAGGGAAAATTTATCAATGTTGTAACAGAAAGAAAGAAGCACCCAATTGTGGACAGGTGGTCTTTGATTAGGCCAATCAGGTGTGGG
>WTSP01013247.1:0-25474 GCA_025331215.1 Actenoides lindsayi | reverse complement strand
CCATGGCAGGGGGGTTGGAACTAGATGATCTTTAAGGTCCCTTCCAACCCTGACAATTCTATGATTCTATGATTCTACTAAGATCCAGTAAAACTACATCCACCACCTTCCCTTTATCTACTAGGAGGGTGACCTTATCATAGAAAGGTAACAAATCAGCTAAACAGAACTTTCCCTTTATGAACCCATGTTGACTGTGCCCGGTGATTGCATTATTCTCTAAATACTTTTCAATAGTACCCAGTATAATCTTCTTCATAATTTTTAAGTATGATCTCACTGAAAGTTACTTATGACTTCACATCCTCACAAGTTGTGCAATATGTAAGTACAGATTAAAACAGAAATCATCCACTGCAATAATGGCAGTGCAAGATGCAGACCAGCTTTCAAGCACAACACTAAGTTCATGTGTTAACCTCAACATTCATTTGCTCAAATTACTATTTGCTAAACATAATCCTTGCATGTCATTCTTATGCTTACAGCAAAGGTATGTAACAGAAATCCTGCTACAGTATAGGAAGGGTAAGCAAGTAAATTAAAATAACATGAAAAGTCCTTCAGAAACTTTGGAAAATGATTTCCTGGTATTTTCCAAGGGTACAATTGTGTTATTTTACTCTCAAATGGTAGAATACATACATGTATAATGTACAACCCTCTAAAACCTATTTCCACCAAAAAAAAAACCCAAAAACCAACAACCAAAACTAAACCAAAACAAACCTGACTTAAAACCAGACACAGAATACTTGAGGCTCCTGTGAATCAGTAGGGCAGGACCTCTTATCTATAGGGTTCCCAGCATTCACCCGTCAGACTACTAGAACTGATCTCGACTACCAGGCAAATTCTTGCTTGTTCAGGTTAAACCAAAAATTCTCAAACTTTGAGAGTTTATTCTTTGTTAAGTAAATAGGTTCTTATTATTTGCTCTGAAAAAGCAAAGATTTTATTCTTTCTTGGTGATGTTGGGTGCCATCATTCTAAGGTATATGCAAGAAGATGGCTTTTTGAGAGTAAATGCGCAGTAATTGAGAAATTTGGCTCTTCCTAACTCACCCAAATCTGAATATTTATGAATTAAGATTTCCCCAAAGACATTCAGAGACTGTAAGTTACTGAAAATTACCATGAAAATGAAACTACTAGGGGCAATATAAACTTCATATCTGACATCAAGAAAATTATTTCTCTCCCTGTTGATCAATATTTTTCCAGTGAATACAAGGAGTCATAAACGGATAAACTAGAAGAGTACTTCCAGGTATTTTTTAACTAATAGTCAACATAATTCCAATATAAACTGTTTAGTCAATAAATTCAGCTACAGAAATAAAAATATTTTAAAATTCAACTTACAAAATTCTTTATTAGCCATAAGAAAATATAATCAAGGCAATAAATAATCTCTTAAAAACATAAATATTCTGACCTTAAGTATTCCTATAGTAATTATTCACGAGTAACTGAAGTGACACAAAATTAAATTCTCACTCTGTTTAATCACTTTTAATAAAACAAAACAAAATTATTAGCTAATTAAAATTCATAGACTTTCACAGTGGAAGAATATAAGAAATACAAACAAAGCATTCCGTTTAATTCAATCACCAGTTAACCTGATTATTTATATTATCTTAATAATGGAGTTATATGGATTTAAAGAATTTTCCTTCATACTGCTTTTACTCTTGTAGTCAACTGGGTAAGTAAGAACAGTAAATTATCAATGCTAGTAGCATTAACTCTGTGCAAACCCTTTTTAATACAGTATCATGAGCCATGCCTACCATGCATTTTGCAATACACATGAAAATCAAGGATTATCCAATATATCAACAACACAGAGCCTCAGACCTAAGAATTTGATGATGCACCTTGTACATTATTGGTTTATGCAATGAAAAAAATTTAATTTGGATTCAGTTCTTCATTTATATGTAACTTACAGGAGCACTTTTTGGCTTCTGAACGATTCAGTGAAAATGTCAGACTTCGGGGTAGAATTCACACTTTCTGCACACCTATTTTATTCACTAGTATCTATCAAATTGTATTATACAAACTCTTTTCCTAAATGGTAATTCAAGTGTCTTTTCAAAATCCACCTGGTCATCTCAGTCTCCTTCAAAGATGAATTGTATTTAACTAGAGGAACTTCCCTCTGTCCTTATACTGGGGATTCTTTGGGGCAGGCACTGTTTGTTTCGAGACTATAGCACTGAATCTGTGACAACATATAAACAAATAACACAAACAACTTCCTATTCACATAATTTATAGTGTTCATTATCACAGGCCTTAACCAATGCTCACTATGTTTGTTTGCCTCCCTGTCTTCCAAGCTCCACAGCAGAGAGCCTTTTTCGCTTACCTATTCAAAACTAATTGTAGCAAGCATTGAAACCCACATAGAAGGCAGTAAAACTCATAAATCTAATAATCTCTGGGATTGAAATCACAGCTTAAAAGTCAGTGGAGCTACAGCCTTCCTTTTCATTTTGACCCCTAAGACCATGTTTGCATTTTCAATAGCACAGACATCTCACTAACATGTCAGAAAATAAGAAAAAAAAAGTATTTAGCAAGCTTGGGTGCTGGTACCTAAAACACAACCATGAAAACCAGGAAACTTAAATGTTATTTTCACCTGCCATGTACTTCTCCAGGGATATTTAATCTTAGAAGTTATTTTCTATGGCTCTAAAAGACAGATATTCCCTCTTGTTTAAAAGAAAGGTAACTGGAAGCTTATTATTAGTTTCTGTAAATATTGGAAGAACCTGAGTCAAAACAATTCCATACAAGCAAAATTACATTCATTTTCTTAAATTAATGGTAAGCAGCAGATAGGCAACAGGAACAAAAGTTGATATAAAGGTAAAACTCTTTAGGAGTTTCTTTCCTGCTCCTCTTTGAGGGGGCTAGAAATAGCAAACTTGAAAGTTTAAAATACTTTCTAGCTTTACAGAACAAAATAATCAAATCTCAATGCTCTTTAAATGAATGAATATGATGCATTAAACACATTGAAATAGGTACAAGATGTTTTGCTATCTGAACTAGCAGCCATCATGTTATGTCTAGAAACTTGTCCTTACACTGAGAACCTGTCAGAGACAGAATAACCAATCCAAAAATATCACTATCAGTAACCAAACTGCCAAATTGCAAATGGATGTTTTGGTCAACATAGTGTTTGAATGGTAATTACACAGCCTTAAAATTAAAAAAAAAAAGATGAAAATTCAATAGATTCAGAGCCAGTTGCTGGCTGAGCAGTGGGGCAGTGCCGGGAATCACTGCAGGATGACAGGTCCGATAGAAGCAGTGGACAGATTTGTACACTCTGCATGACTGGTGCTTGCAGTGTCCACTGCCCCGGGAAGGTCTGGAGGTCTGCAGAGACCTTCCCATGTGCTGTTCTTCCCCAGCAAGGGCCACTAGGCCCTAAGGTATCCCTTGGCCCCACTGCCCTCTCCCTGTCAAGCAGAAGCCTCATTGAGCTGCAGTCTTATCTCTTTCACAATTTTGCTTCCTGGGCAGCAGATGCTAGAGAAAGGTATGCTGTGCTTTTCATAGAGGGTAAGATCAGAGAGATACCAAGGGAGGGCAATAGTCAGTCAAGGAAATACAGTAATGAGAAGAAAATTTGCACGCAGTTCCTTGAAATTTCCCTGAAAACAGCTTCATGAGTCATCCTTTCCATACCCTCAATCCCTGTCTCCCCACTGGTTCTCCAAAGCTCCCTTACCTCCATAAATCACTACTGATCACACTACATGTCTTTCAATGTGATCTCTTGGCCTTATTGTTGTCTCCAAGGTGACCCACCTCCACTGTAGCCAGTGATGGGCTGAATATTTTCATCTAAAATGAGGGTGAAAAATTCAATCAGAACAAAATCTTTTGAGATTGCTATTTAGGTAAGAAGATTTTTAAATGTTTTTTTACTGCAAGGGAACTTATTTTAAGATTTGTATTTCCACTTTGTCAGCAACAGAATAATCACTTATTCTGTAATGTGCACACTGTTGATTGCAATTGTCTTTTCATCTGCTACCCAATCCTTCTCTAGACAAATACCTAAGCTCTTCATCATGAACAAAACTTTTAACGTAAAATTAAACAGCGTATATCAATGGAGCATTGTGTTTCATACAAATGGCACCAACAGAGGACCATTTGGATATACCTTTCATCTTTTTAAACAATTCCAAGAGCACAGCTGCTCACTGTCTTGGAGATGCATAATCACATTTTCTTTTTAATGCACTGTGAATCATTACTAGAAAGAGGTTTTGTTCTTTCTTTTCATAAGGAAGTTTCACTGTATTAAAAATTTGGTCTCCTTCCCTCACAGTAACTCCCTTTTCTGTTTTATTCCCAGTAGCAAGACTGGAAAAAATGTTTTTAAAAAAAATTTTTAAAACTCTATAAAATAATAATTGTCTCTCACCCCATTCCTCCTCCTTGGTGTTCAGTCACCATTCTGAGCATCTGTGTATCCCACCAGCAAGCCTGTATATTCATCAGCTCCCTGCTACTTCCTTCAAGATTTGGCTGTGAAATTGAGAATAGCTTCTACTGAAAATGATAATGGGTTGACTGTTTGAAGTTACCATACTATCTTTCTTGTGAAGGTGAATGCCACAGGATATCATAGCAGCAGCAATAGAAAAATACTCACAACACCTACATGCAGTTAATAAATTTTCAAGCACTCATTTAAGAAAAAATTAGTGCATTTCTTTTGCAGGAAAATATTCATGACTTAACACTACACCCATTACTAATATGATTAGAATGGCATCTTCCTTATGCCTTGGTGTGACATTTTTAGTTTGGTGAATGCAACAACTCCTTTTCAAAGAGTAGTACTTACTGCATTATGGCATCTTTTCCTTTTGTTTGCAAGGACTCAGTTTTCAGCAGACTGAGTTATTCTTTCCCATCTTATGTTTTTTTCATTAAGAGTTGAGGCCTAATAATTTGAGGCATTTGTCTTTGATATCAACAACATACTTCTGCAAAACATTAATTTGCCTTCATTTTTCTTTAGAAAATGTGCACACTTCCTTTTGGAAGATAGCAAAATATGATACTGCAGTAAATTATGGTCAATTGCTAATGATAAAATAAGGATGAAGATAGGATTTTTGTGTTTGTTTATTTAATGCATCTGTTTTTCTGACTTGACTTGTATTTCACTGGAAGCGCTGTATTTCTCAGAAGCGCTTAGGTCACAGCTACACCGTGAAGTCTTCCACTTCCATGGGAATATTAACCAGAGTATCAACAAGAAGGCCACAATTTAGTGTTTCCAATAAACATTTGAACCCATGTTGTGGTTGGGATTTACACCAAATTCATATCAGTACACTACATTACCTACAGAGGGTGAAAGAGAACAAGTTCTTAAATTTCTCTCCTACATTTGGATTAGTCTGGCACTCCAAAGGACATTATTCTCATGCTGTCTTAAGACATGCACATAAATTTAGAAGAATTTGCACAGTTTGTAGTGTCAAGAAAAATAAAAGCTGAACAACACTTGGTTTGCTCTCTTCTGACTTTTCACATTTTTTCCAGGAATTTGATTCTTGATGATCTGACTTTTAACAAAATTATGTAAGTCACTACAGAGTAGAAGTGACATTTGAATTTTTGATCTTTGATCAGCTTCAACATCTTTATATAAAGCTTGGCCCACAGGGTCTTCACTGAGGGAGGACAGACCCGACAACAGTTGAGACTGAGCTGTTGGGGTTTTTTTTTTATTCTTGGTACACTGAAAGAACTCCATCACAGACATCAGCAAGTTGACTCTATTCTTATCCCAGTGGAAAGCAAACAGTAACCCTGGGGACCTTGACAAATCTAAATTATACCTGCATAAAGCTGTAAAGAAAATGTTCTTCCACATCAGATTAGGAACAAGTAAATTTCACATTAGACATTAATTATTTGCTATAAATATTCTCTTACCTCCACTGTAATCTAATCTACATAAGAGTTAAGTAAATGGGATACACCTGGATGAAAGGCATAGAGTGCTGCTGGAGTTGGACCACAAGGCTAGAGCAAAAACTTCTCTCCTTGTAGTCTCAAGGCTTCCATGTAAGGGATTAACAAGGGCAATTATTATTTTATAGAGTTTTAAAAAGTGCCAAGTGTGAAAAATGAGTCAGGAATCTATGCCTGAAAGAGTTCACAACTGAAACAGCTAGCAAAAATAGACAGTTATCCGACGATGGCTAGAGGACGAGATACATCAAAAACTAAAGTGTTTGAGCCAAGAATATTACCATGCACCGTATTAGTTCCACTATTATGTATTCATCCATCATGTGGGATCTTCAGTTTCAGAGAGATTAAAGCTTCATACAGGCAGCATTAGAAACAGAGAATGGGAGAAGAACTGTTCAGAAATTTTCAGTGAAACAAAATTTCATTCAAAACATGACCCGCTTGGTAATCTTTAATGAATGCAAATAGAGTTTGAAGTAAACCCTGCCCAGACTCTTAGTAGATAGAACAGCTGGATATCTTGAAGTCTTGAAAACACTGTTTGGAAGTGAAGGTTTTGAGAATAACTAGGCTTTGTGCTATGAAAACAGGGTGCAGAGCGTTGAATTCACAGGATTGGTGGTCCAGATGGCATCTACCCTGATAATACACTTTCAGCTGCTAGGGATCTTATCTATCCACTTTCCAAAAAGGAATTTCCTGTCAACTGGTGTCTCATCCTGTGGTTAGGAGCTGTTTACCCGGACAATTAAAAATATTCCCATCTCTGCAGGGATGTTAGGACCTGGCTGCAGGGTCGATCTTGCAGATAGCGCTTGCTGAGAGAATGGCTTCTGTGATAAAACATTGGCACACATCTAATTGCAACAAAACTTATACCAGCCGTTGTTTTAATTTGTGCAACATCTGTCATTTCAGCTTCCAAAATTAAGGAAGATAAAGAAATTATAATGTAGTAGGGACAATGCCAACTCATTTCATATCCAACTAAACAACTATCAATTTGCAAGAAATTTTAGGTGTATTGACCTGGATGGGATTCAAGTAAGTGACCTAGAAATAAACAGCAATGTATCTCATTACTGCTCCCCTCATCTGTCTTGTCCTGTGGCACTTTCTGGTTGAGCCTGAGCCAACAAAAAAAATTATGATTCCTCTGCTTCTAACGACCATCATAGTTTTTTGTGCAATGACCAATTAAAAAAAAAAAAAAAAAAAAAAAGTGCAGATTTCACAATTATCTGCCAAAGGACACGCTTTTTAATCATGCATCTAATCCTAAAAAAGAAAATCATGATCTACAGAGAAAGGCATACATTTTCTATGTACTCTACTGTTACAGAATTCATTATATTTTGCTATAAAGATAAAAACTTTGGGAAAAGTCCGGTTTAATTTAGGAGTCATAGTGCTTCACATTTTAGCTTACTGCAGCATAAGCTGTAATGGATCAATAGATTTGGCATGCCCTTTGTTTATGAAACTCATTATTATGTTTTAGCTGCTCATATTCATCATACAGGGACAGAATGAGAAAAATCTAAACTGCAGTCCCAGTCCCTAAGTATTTACAAAAAAAAGTCTCTGTTGTAACAAATAAGAGGCAGTACTGGGGAGAGGGTAAGAGATTTAACATTTAGTCCAGATGTGATCACCACCCATTGCATGAGTGGAGGGATACACAAGTTAAGATAAATCACAAGAGGACTAAATGAGAGAGGGGGAAAGATGTACCAAAGGAGAAGAAAAACAGGAGGAAAGGAGATCAAAGAAGGAGGAAAGAAGACAAAAACGTTGATAGGGACACTAGAAATGCTAAAAAATAATCTTATCTGTAAGTATAGAATGAAGCTTCATTCTATGTTTGCATTTTATTTTCTTTTGCTGAGTCTATAGATTGCATTCTCACTCAGACGTTTTAATTCACGATAAATAGGCATTTGTTTTGTTTACAGGAAAGCCTGTCTGGTGCTGTAAAGCAAAGACCACCACTGTGAAACCAGCACATGCAGGATTCAGTGGTTCCTTAGAGATGGCAGATTATACAGATTATACAGAGGAAGCCCCTCAATAAATTAAGTTTATGAGGCTCATGGGCTGGGGTATACATTCTCCCAGGCTTCAGAAAATAAATACAAATATACAAATATTGGCAGTTGCTGACTTCTGAGAATTAAGTCTACTTGCATCAGTGTTTCTTTTGCTGAGTAGACATCAATACCACCTCACAGCTGTGGTCACCATCTTTCCCAAGACATAGCACACATAGACATAATATATATTTATATCAAGAATAGCTTAGAACACCTTATGCTGGAACAAAGACTTCTGATAAGGAAGACAAAACAGAGATTTGTAAAAACACACATGCTATGGGAAAGGTATAGCTGCCTTTCTTTTCCAGTACCAAAATTAGATGCCATTAAGTGCGATTTCAGAAAGTGTGTCCAAAACAGCAAAAAGGAGGCGATTCTTCACATACTTTGAGATTTTCTCCCTGGGAAACTGTGGATGCTAAAATTTTACATGAATTCAGAAAGTGACTGAACATGCATAAGAAAAAGAACTTCTAAGACAATGCTTCTCAATCAACCAATGATACCCTCCCAGCCTCCAGCAGGCATTTGTCCTGTCCTCATATTCTTGTTATTCACTGTTTTCAGCATGAAAATGCAGAGGTAGATAGACTTGATGTCAGAGACTCTCAAATTCTTTAGGAAAACACGCTTCAATTACTGTTCCCTGTCACAGGAAACTGTCACAGACTCTTCTGTTACACTGGAAAGTTACACTATAATGCAATTAATTACTTGCTATTTCCAAAAGAAAGCTTTAATACATTAATAAAAAGGATATTTTCAGATGTTAAAGAATATTTAAACAAGCTGTTTGACCACTTGATTCAGGTAAATAATCGTAACTTTCTCATATTTTAACTATTTATTAGGAATTACAGAACCATGCAGGCTCTAAGGGAACCTCCTTTACTCATTGAATCCAATCTCCTGCTCATAGCGTGTCTAGTATAAGCAGGTTGTACAAGATCTTCCAGAGTCACATTTTGACTAGACCCAAGGATGGAAGATTCTGCTCATGTAAAGGAAAAGAAAAAACCCAAACAAAACTCCCATGTTCCAGGTTGTATCCACTGCTTCTTGTCCTTCGAACACAAACCTCCATGAGTCTGGTTTTGTATTCATTGCTGGCAACCCAGAAGATAGAAACCTAATACTGGAAAAAAAAAAAAAAAAAAGGGTGTCTTCCATTAGTCCTGTGTATGAAAAAAAAAAAAGGGTGTCTTCCATTAGTCCTGTGTATGATCAACTTGAAGTGAAGTTTAAACAGACCAGTAAACACAGAAAAATCTGTTCCCCCTAGATTAAAACTATGATAGGAGACTTCAGCTGGTTTTCAATTTTCTTTTTTTTTTTGGAGATCCAGACCTCTCACTGAAATCTCTGTAGAAGGGAACATATAGTACCTGAAGTCTAGAGTCTTTATTTAACATCTAACTAATTTACAAAAAAACCTAGATGAAACAGTCATGAAAAGTATTTCTAGGAAATTAAACCATACACACTGTATTGTCTGTCAGATAGGAATCTCATCTTTACATCTGCATGAGTGTCCTACTTCACCATTTTGCTTAAAAGACAACACTCCAAATATAAGCATGTGTAATTTTATATCAGCCCTTATACCTGTTAGTGTCTTATTTACAGAAATCAATATCATACACATGTTTTCTTTTTTTTTTCCTTTTTTGTAAATAGTTAGGAGGCACTAGATATTCACAGTCCGAATGCTATTTATTAAAAAATACTGTTTATTAAGAGGAGGAAACAGTAAGGGATGGGTTTCTTAGTAAATCTAGATTACATGCCTCAAAATTGTACCCTTTCTTCCTCTCTGAAAAGACCCATGCTCCTTAAGATATCCTCAAGTTCTTTCATCAGTATTGTCAGAAGCTCTTTTCTGACTTGTCTTGGAAGCCAAAGTATAAATACATTTCATTCCTTCTCTTTGGTATTGCAGAACATCTACTTGCTTGCTTTATACCCCTTTATTTTTTTTTTCTTCTTAGTGCAGAATCACATGTTATGAGCATCCCTCTCCCTTGGACACTTGGAGATCTTGGTGAGAATGTTCTGTTTATCCTCAGTTTTGTATTTCTTTGATCTATGCTGTTTGTGAAAGCAGATTTTCTTTTGGGTGACCCAGCATCCCTATGAACTCCAGCATTTTCAGTTCAACATGATGAAGTGTTATATATTTCTTGGTTGTTCATATTTCAGCTTTGCTCCAATGCAAGGTACAAGGGCAAAAGAACATTTTCCTTCCTTTCCAAATATGTGAGATTTTCCTGAAATTGAATTTTAAACAGTTATTTATAGTTGTGATTACAGATGCAGCTCAAGGACAGGCTAGACTGCTCCTTCTCCAAGGCTCAAAAGAAAATTATCAGTATGAATGAATCTTGGAAACAAATCTGTCATATGCTTCCTTTCACCTTATTCCCATAATGTTTTGCTAGTAACATAATAAAAACAGCTTTTGCAGCTGTTTGATTTTGTTTACCATTTCTCCTTCTCCCAAGTGTTCAATGTGCAGTTGCCATGTGTATCCTGACAAGTAAAATGTGAAGTGAGCTGTTGGGAATGACAGTAAATATTCTGGGCTGCTGAGGGTAATGGAGCACAAGGACTAGGCTGTAGTTGTTTAAGCTTCCACTCCTCGCAGGAAGAGGGATGACAATAAGTCACCAAGCACAATCTTTACAGTAAGCAGACAAGCTTAGGCATTTACTAGTATTTCACAGGAAGAAAAGTTAATATTGTATCTAAACATCAAAGCAACATTTTGTACATCCACAGAGAAAAAGGGCATGTGGCTTACCAGTAGCTTGAAAACATGCCCAGATCCTTTTAGTGGGGTAAACAGGTTTATGGAAGGTTTACTGCTGTTGACTTGGATCTGAAAATATTTGTAAGGTTTTGTGTTTCCAACATCCACACTCAAAGCTGACAGAAAGTGAGAGAATTCACCAGACTGAGATATGCCAGACAGTCATATAAAAAAAGTGATCAGCTGTGGGCCTAAAGAAGCCTTTTATTTAACAGAACCTCAGGCTTAGCTTTTGAACTTGCTGCTGTCCTCCTGTAATGGGAGAGAAAAATCTCTGCCAACGCTACCAAACCTCGTCTGCTCAACTGCCTGAGACACTAGCATATTGAAAGCCCCAGAAGAGTGAGCTTCCACTGACTGCCCAACTACATGCTTATTTACAGTACAGTCAATAAAAGGGAAAAGCAGAACAAGCAGGAAGCATAACATCACAGGTACAAACAGCTTTGAACCCCTACATGGGAATATAGAGAGGACCTGTGGGTCAGAGTGGACCAGGACAGGTTGTCTCTTCAAACAACTGTCATTAGATCATGAAAAGTTGAATATCAAAGTGTGTTGGGATTTATATTCTATTAAAAATTAGGATTTTTGAAATGAAAACAACATGTCACAGCTGTAGCCCTCCATCCTCCTTCATTTCTGATAGTGACTGCTGAGTGCCTCCCAGCTTCAGTGCCTCCCAGCTTCAATGCCTCCCAGCTTTAGCTGTGCTTGAGCAAAAGCCCATCACATCATAATTCTCCCTCCCGTACCCTCATTTCCACAGGAAGTGGTCCAGGAGAAAACTGCACCATCATCTCACAGATCTGTAGTCTGCACACAGACGACACAGGTTATCCTCTGAAGTACATTCAAGCTTCAGGCTAACCATCCTTACTCAAAACTGTCTTCTGCCTTTGTTGTGCAAGACCTGAATCCTGCAAGTCTCCTGCTTAGTCTACTTGCTAGGTTATGGCAGCCTCAATGTCAAAAGCACTCACTGACTAGATTCAAGTAACTGAAATATCTCCCTTTGGGTGCTGTAGCTAAAACAATTGAAGACTCCTATGTATTTAGCCATAACAGTAAACAGTAAAAAGCAAAGCATAAACAAAAGCCAAGGCTTTTAATTCTCAAAGAAGACGGGAAAAGGGAATTTCCTTTCTCAATCAATGGATTAAAAGATAGAAATCAAAGCAGGGACTAACATCCAGAAATCTCCTCTCCCAAAGGACTGTGTGACGCAGTCTTCCTTTACCTTCTTCCCCTCTGTCTTCAACAATATCATGTTCCCAGAAGAGCTTTCAAACAAAAAAAAGATACTGTCCTTATCCATGCCAGTAGACAGGCTGCTGTTCTGAATACAAGAGAAATGGGGTTTGACTTTTTTAGAGAAAGATATTTTATCTTGGTCTTCTGCCTTCGGGGAGATGTTTCAACTTTATGGCACTCTGTAGGAAATTGTTACAGGCATCATCATTTCTTTCTTTAAAGGGAGGCTGCCTTTGGAAGCTTATATACACTCTGGATCCCACACAGATGGACTCAAATAAATCATCAATCATCAATCATCACATGCAAGGGAACCCTTCCATGAGCACTCAAAGTAAGTGGACATGCTGTTCATGAACATGCAGCTGTCCTGTACCTCTGCAACAAGTCTGAGGAATATGCCAGAACACACGCTTTCTATGCAGAAGCAGAGGAAGGACTCAGAACAAGAGCCTGTGCAGTAAAGTGTGAGTTCTTTCTATAGGCCTGGATCCATTACATGCAGTTGGAACAAACAGTTTCAGACAGACTCTAAGTTTAATGTTCCTTGGTTCCTCTGGACTGCAACACTTCATATACCATATCTCACCATACAGTCTCTACATACAGTGTTGCAGAAAGCCATCGCTGATCTAAGACTGAAGGATATATCAAATAAATACATTTGGGGTAAACCAGGAAGCTGGGAGTCATGAATGCATTCATTTAGAGTAAAGATATTAAAGAAATTTCAAACAAATAGAAAAAGAAGTATCTAGGTATATAGTAACAGAGAATTTGGTTGTTTGATTCAAGAACATGCCACCAAAATCATCAGATAAGAATAAAAAAGGTGGAGTGGAAGCAAGGCAGAAATGATGAAGAAACAGCACAAAAGACAGACAGTCACAACAATAAACAAAAGGAAATGGATTTTAGAGATAAATGAAAACTGCAAAACAAGAAATATCTCCAAGTCAACAACAGGATGAGGGGGTAACTCAGGGTAAGACAAAAGAGTTTTTCAGAGGGAAAATAAAGTTAGTTTTGAATAATGCCTTCAATGAGCAGAGGTAAATACCTGGTAACACAATTTAGTCTTGAAAGACTGAAAGAGATGAGTCAACAAATTGGCTTTCCACAAAATAAGTATTTCATATAAATAAGGAGAATAGGCCTTCTGATTACACAGTAAACTTTGCTGTCATTGAATCATATTGTCTCATTCTATCTGTCTATCTTCTATTATGATATATACACACTTCAGCCTTCAAAATCCTTTACAAGAAAACAAAGACTCTTCCAGGTTAAAATCAAAGAAATATATATACATCTTGGAACTTATTGTGAATGTTTGCTCTATGTCTATAGTTTACCTGCTTATTAAGAGCAACATGGAGTATCTATCATATAATATTACACAAATATTTTTATTTCATGTTATTGCAGTGCATATATTGCACTGACAAATTATAACATCAGCTTTAATTAAGACTTCAGACATTAGGACAACTGTTCAAAGTAAACACTCTGATCTGAATACACTATGAATCAATCATTATTTTCATCATTTATTAATATACTTGAGGGACTTTATTTTCCAGATAAGCAGATGGTGTTGGAATTGACAGAAATATTTTCTGTGCTGTCACAGACACAAAAATGTACATACAGTCTTTGAAACAGCTGATCATTGTCCTTGAATTACTGAAACTAGAAGTTAAAAGTTATCCTTCAGGTCCCTGACAGTTATAAAAAGAGTAGCTCAATGGTTTTGAGATTCCACTGAGCTAGGAACAGATTTAATCTTTTGAAACAAAAAAAGATTAAGCAAAGCCAGAGTACTTGGATATAACACTGCAGTGCTTATAGTCGTTTGTGCATAGAAATTGAGATGCTGAATACCACAGCCCTATTGAATTCCATGAGACCTGCCCCTCACTTGTACAAACCAGCTGTAGGTTCTGCTGACAGATACAGATTTACAGCCTCATACACAAACATATTTAGGACTAAGGGATAGTTGCCTAAAAAGAGATGCAGAATTCTCAAGATCTTATATCACCCACTTCCTTGTTTTTAACATGGACTTTGAAAATAAGAAGAAAATTGGGAGTGCACAAGTCTGAGCACACAAGCCTTACTAATAGAGAAAGGGCTGGTCCTTTACCACCTGTAGTAAAGTACATTCCTAGTCAGCCCTTGGAGGTCACATGTTCATGTCTTCATCATCACACAGCCTGTACTTGTACAAACTGATACTTACAGGGAAGAGAGAAATGTTTAGGAAACAAATCTGAGAAGATAAATGAAAGGGAAAAAACTGTACTTTGCAGTCCTGCCCTCCGCTTTTAACCATGGATCAAGATGGTTCCTCAAGAGAAATAATGGCTGATCAGAAACAATGGACAAAGCAATACACACTGCAGCCTAACAGGTAATAGGAAGCAGTTTTATTTGGGAGATAAAGAATGATTCTGAAGTATATTTTCAAAAGAGAAGTCACATAAAAGAATCAAAGCTGTGAGCCATAAGCAGAAAGAACAAGATAGATGCCTGGTGACTGACAAATACCCCTGTGTAAAGGAAAGCAAAATTGATGAAATGTCTGTCAGTAATAACAAGACCGTCTTTCAATCCTGAGATCCTGCAACTTTTGTTCAGTGACTCTGCTCAAAAATGCATCTTTTTTTTAACTTGTATAGCAGTCAAGAAGGTAATTTCCATTGCATAATAAGGTTAGGAAAGGTATGAATCCCATACCACATAAAGTGAACTAGATTCAAAACAGTGGCTGCTTAAGCAAATGAGACAAACATGGAGGTAAGCCAGTATATGAATAATGGTCAGCTCCTGCGAAATTGTAATATTTTCAAGAGTTAGAACTTAATCTTTAATTAGTTACTTATTAGGAATGCTTCATTCCAGGGATAAGGAGGTTTATTTACTAGCACACATTGCAAAGTTTACCCAACTTGCCTATGTAATTATGAATGAATTGGGAAATGGTTATTTTTTGTACTAAATGTCAGATCTGCAGTTTTGAAGAAGTACAAGCTGATCAACAGGACAGCTGCTGCAGTATTTTTGGCTTTGCTTTTCCAAGGCTGCTGAGTTACTGGTATGGTTTCAGTACAGTGTTTTATTCAGGGATAGTTACAAGTGTTTATCTCTTTGTGATCTAAACTAAACTTTAATTTTTCTCTCAGTGCTGTTAATATGAAGTGGAATCTGGTCTGAAACAATTCTGTTTCCACAAAGGGATTTAAACTGCCGCAACTATCCTTATTTCAAGGAAACACCTCCTGTTTCCAGCTTAAAGGGGTCCTGTATGTAGTCAGCTGACTGTCAGAAAGGGAGCCAAAACCAGGCACTATTACCAATTAAAAAGCAAATAAGCAAATGCATCCTCCCAGTGAAGTCAAACTAGTCTAAACCCCAAGCCAGAGATCCTTTTTGATCCTCCTTATCTAATGAGACAGAAGACATGGGTGGGAGTTAAGACTATAGGCAAGCAGCAGCTGGAATGGCATATGAGCAAAGTGCAGTTTTCAAAGGCTAGGGACCTTATGGAATAGGTCTCGCCTTTTTTTTTTTTTTTTTTTTTTTTTTTGTAATTACTAGAGAAGTCAGATCCTATAAACACATGGAAGTATCAGAGCTTGCACAAGTGGGATGCTTTTCCTGATTTCCAAAGCCCCATGGAGTGTCTAAACTCCAGCACTGATACTTGGGAATCCATGGCATGAGATTCAAGGGACTGCAGATTCACAGGTTACCTCCTCAGAGATACACAGAAGGCAAAGCACATCATACAGATCTGTTTGGCTGAAAAGCTTCTCTTTCCTTAAGAGAGACAGTAAAGGTTAAATAGTGAAACAGAAGCTAAACACATCTCTGATCATTCTTCATGTCTCTTTTCCACCTGCTTTGGAAACCACCAGATGAAGTCTGCCTGCAGCTCCCTCAGCTCTGCTGTTCTCCTGCTGTTCCAGACCATGGGTTTACTAAAGGAGGAGGAGGCTCTTTCATAACCTTGTTGGACGATTGCCTAATCAACTTCATCAGGTGATTAAGACCTTCTCCTCAAGTGAGATTTCTCTTTCAGGCAGTCAGACCTTGACTGACTGCTTTGCCCTGGCCAACAGTTATTGTTGTTTAAGGATGTTCTACTTATTTATCAAAGCTGGATAACCTTCACTGTCATTCTGTTTAGTCTGTCAGCCTTTTAATGTCTGTGAGTATTTGGTGTGTTGTACATTTGGAAATTGCTTACTACATATCTATTCGAGGATGAAGCTTGCATATTGTACTCTACTGATCTCACTTTACAGACCAATATGTCAGGAAACAGCAGTTAACCCAGCGCCAGTGTTTCTTGTTCTGGTAGAACTCAGGCTCTTGGTTTTTGCAGATTAAAACAGCTACACAGACATGAAGTCCTAGTCGGTCCATCTCAGCCTATCTCTGAACAGACCTTCTTGAATTAGAGGAAGCAGAGTGGATCCTCAGTGGTTTTAGGATTAGTCACTGTTAGAATTAACCCTGTGAAATCCTGAGAGTTTTAACAGGGATAATTTGCCATATGCCACTGTTTTCCAAATTACTTTCCCTTCTGTTCCCTCCTCAAGACATGTTATGCCACTCCCCTTCCTCACAAATGCTACACTGTATTTTGGAAACCATCTATTGTTTTATTTCAGATATGATAATCTACTGCTAACAGTAATGCTCTACCCATCCAAAAAGATCTTTCTTTCTCAGTATTGGTGAGTTTTTTATCTCATCCACTCTTATTTCATGTTTCAGAAGAAAAAAAAAGATTACTTTTCTGCACTCTGGCAACAATAATGAGATTAAATTAATTTGGTTTTATACCAAATCTGCTGGAAATAACTTTCTCTAGCATTCTAAAAGGTGTGCCAAATCTACCTACTTATTTGCTGCAACACTAAATATATGAATATCGTGTATGGATTACAGCCAGTTTCCACTCCAAATTGAAATTGACATGTTTAATATAAAGTAATAAAAATTTCACTTCCTCAGTCATTATAGTACAGCTGTTTGACTGGGCACACTGTAAATGTCACACAGGTCTTTCCATTTTAAAGAGAATGAGAAATTATGTTAATTGGGGTTTTTATAATAACTTGTTATGAAAGAGCAGTTTACACAGCTTAAGGACTGGTAGTGCTTGATTACAAGGCAGAGCATTTTTCACTCCCTCTCCATGTACTAGGTACTTGATTCTTCATCTGCACATGCAATTACGTTCTGTAAGTGGCCATGAGATTCATTAGCGGGATATTAATCTGCACATAAGCAATACCAGGTAGCAGGAACCTTACATTTACAAACTATCTATTTATTTGTGTGTTGGTTTTGTGGGTTTCTTTGGTCAAAACCACAAATAAATAGAAAATTAATAGAAGCATTAATAGGCATTCCCTGTAAAATGATAGTTTATAACATTAGCAGACTCTGATGTTGTAAAGAAAAAGAAGAAAACCTCCAAGCTTCTCACACATCTTGTCACGTGTATTTCACAGAAGTTAAGAATTGCCTTGGATTTGCCTTGTTTATGACAGTAAGAACAGTTTTCCCTGTCCTGCTGACTGGGAATGAGCAGACACTTTGTGCACCACATTACTTGCCTTCAACTCTTCTTGTAGCCAAAACCCACCCTCACAGTGACTTTTCCTTCATGCAGGTGGGGAGCAAGTTGGCAGCAGCAAGCAGAGAGCAGCTTATCCATGCTAGCCTTGAAATACCCATTTCACTGAGCCTGACATAACAGTGTTTTCAAGGGAGAGTGGACAAGGACAGTTCCCATAATTACCTGGGGGCTACACATGCCTAAGACCATTGTCATGTGAATCCAAGAAATAACGCCACACTTGTTCACTTGCCAGGACATGGGTCCCTCTGTCACCAAGGTTTCCATACAAAAGTTCCTTATTCCTTCTTTTTATTCTGTCCTGAAAGCTGTCCCATACTTTTGCTGTATAAAATCATGCTCAGTCTGTAGCTTTGTCTTCATGGGCTTTAGGTTCTTTTGCTGTTCAGCTTACAGACTTGAGCAATTTCATATCCTTAATCTCCTATGAGATGCAGATGAAAGAATGGTCTTGCTTCTATAAAGGGAATTCATGACAAGGGAGTTATAAAAATAATGCTGCTACAAAAACCCACTTCTTAGCAAAAACATACTTAAGTGAATTATATATTTTAGAACAAAGAAAGAAGATAATGGTGTCTATCAGGATGTGAACATATGCAAACTTTACAGGATAACCATTTGCTTAATCAATTAGGAATTAGAATTAATCAAGCCTCATAGCTGTAGCAAATCCCCTGCCCCCCAGATAAAATGGAAAAGTTAAAATATAAGGCAAAAAAGACTAAAGAGAATAAAAGATATTTATGTTTAAGAAATTCTATCAATGTCAATGGCCACAACAAATAGAAATTATAGTACTGTCTTTTAAATGAAAGAAAGACAGAAATATTCCCTATTTCTGTTCTGCATTTGAAAAAAAGACAAGACAAAGACAGTAATTTAATAGTAACTCAGTAGGATACAAAAACAATGGTGACTAAGACTGGGCATGAGAGTCCATATAAGGAGCTTTGAAGTGACAGCCACTGAGCTTTCTGAGCCAGGACCAGGAACCTTCAGTAGGTATCTGAATCTTCTGGAAAACCTAGAGCACTGGAGATAAGCAAAATTTGAAGCATCCATTTTAGAGGCTAGCTAGGATGAGCAGGTAATTGTATGTCTTTTGGACTGATATTAGTCAATTCTGACCAAAATAAATGCAATGGATGAAACTGGACCACCTAAATAATAATAATAAAAAAAAAAAATTAAAAAAAAAAAATTAACCATTGAAGATTTGCAACAGGTTATGGAAAAATAATTTAAAAAACCAGTTATAGTCCAACTACTTTGACTACTTGATCCTAAGATCAAGATTGTTGACAAAGAGAATAGTGGCAATTCCTTATGGTGCTGTACATTACTTGTCAGCCTGACACAACAAAAAGGAACACTCAAATGAAAAGATATATATTCAGGGATAAAGTCTAGATACCATACATCTAGGACAAGCATTGCTACCTCAAAATTAGTATCTAGGTAAAGGATTTGGGAAGGCAGTGTCATATACAGGTAAACATGTAAATGAACATGAACTGTTTCTCCCTCAACTTGCTCTGTCAATAGCCACACTTGTAGCTATTGCCACAGCCATGAAAGCTTGTAACCTAAATCCTAAGACAGTCCTGTCTCCAGCAGCATTTGGACTGCACCTAAATCCTCGGCCAAAATGTTAGTGCTCTCTTTAGGTGTGGAAACTGGGAGATGCTGAGTAGAAACTGGAAGAGACAGTCATCTCTGCCTGCTACGAGACTGATAGTTCCATTTGAAGAAGGTAATTAACAAACAGCACGAATGAAATCCAGGGAATGAAGGGAGTAATGAAATAGCTTTTAAAACATGCCTTATTAACAAGACTCAGAAAAAATAAACCATTTTTCTTATCTTTTCTTGTCTTACCAATTACTTCATCTAAGCCTAAGTACCTCATAAGGATAGAAATTTGACAGAGGGCTCTTCAATCTGCTTGATAGGGCTTTGTGCTAAAGCTGAAGTTAGATTGATATAGACTGAAATAGATCTAAAAATAAGTATAATAAACATCTGGAAAAAAAATTGCCAAGGCTTTTGTTGGAGCTTCTACTACAAATATTTTAAGTTATTTGGCTTTTATTCCATAATGGTATTAAACCAGGAACTCATTTGGGAAAAGCACCAATTTATACTAAATAGATTATGAAGATTATCAAAATAACCCTTTTGGCTTTAAAAGTCACTCAGCTGAGTTTGTGTGAAACCTCACATTTACAGCTTTCATAAGAAAGCTGTTTTAAATAAGATGTTTTGTAATTTTCTGTCACTTTACATTTCTTTTTTAACTTTTCCCACATGTTTTTCCTGATCTCTATGACTTTATTCCACTGAATCTGCTTAGGCAACCTTTTCTATCTCTCTTACTATGGAGTCTGATCTTCTTTTTCTTCCTCTCCTTCTTCAGTTTTAGTTTTACTTTTCCCCTTCTAAGTTTGTGCCTCTTCCAATCCCTCTTTTGCCTTTTCTTCCAGTTTTCAACCTTCCTCTTCAGTCTCTTTTTTATCCTATATATTTTTCCAATCAAATTATTTAATGTGATCACATATGGAACAGGTATTCAGGAACATAAAAATAAGTTAACAATAAATCCCAAATAAAACACCAAATTTATGGATTAGTCTAAGCAGAAGAGGCAAAACCAAGACTCACGATATCAACATCCTACAAAGCATATGGAGATGATTTATGAGCCTGTTGAAATGCAGAATCTCAGCTAATTGCTTTTGATTCTGACTTTGACAGCTTCACTCACGGGGAATTTTCTAAGATATAAAGGTAGATATATTGAAACCACTTCAAAGAGTCAGCAGAAAGCATACATATACCTTTTTCCATAAAGAGCAAATCATATCCTGGGGCAATCTTACTGTTCTAGAAATTCTGACAGGTGTATCTGAAAGGCATTATCTTCTTATGGACTCCTATTATTTTTTCTGAGAAAAATTGATGCATTCAATTAAATTCCTGGTGTGCAGCCCCAAAGTCTTACACTTATTTATTATCCCACAGATCCAGCAGGGTTTCAAGCCCTTCTGTCTCTTCCCTTCAGGACCTTACAGTTCAAGCTTGATGAAACTAACTTTGTGTCTAATCACTGGAACTAATCACTGAAGCAAAATGCTGCTAATTTAGCTCCCAGACAGAAAATAAAGTTTTTTCAAATCTGATTGAGGACTTCACACAGAAGTCTGACACGCTTTACTTAATTCATGTGAACCCAACATCTTTCAGTGAATTTGCTGAACAGTCTTGCATTTCCCTGTGAATATATGGAATCTGGGTTAAATGGTCAAGCATGCAAAAAGTTCTCATCACAGGCAAGTTTCTCCTGCATATATGCAGATCACTTTTTCTTCACTTACTCACAAGTCCTGTATTTTTCATTTTTATGTCATTCTATTTCTGTAATAAATCCATTCACCAAGTCTGATGTCTATCCAGGATTCATGTTTTTCCTAAAGGCAATAGATACTCCTGTTAGATGTTAATTTTCCATTTCAGACACTGCTATTCCGTCAAAGGTAATGTATTTAAATTTATCTACGATGAAATGTACATATTAGTGCTCCCAATGATCCAGAATTTGGCTTTTGAACATCTGGGAAGGAGCCCAGCTGTTCAAAAGTTACATAGTAGTCTACAAGACTTAGTGCCTTCTTCCTGTACATTGCAGTGTTCTGTTGAAAAGTACAACAGTGCCTAGGAGGTACTAAGGAATTTGAATGAGAATTTGAAACAAATAAAAAAAAAGATCACAGATAATTATAATGAAATTGTTCCTGGACAATGTTGTAGATACAGGGTATAAACCAGGAGCATCAGCAGAGATTTTTTCTTTCTTTTCCTTAATAAATGTATTTATTTATTTGTACAATTAACATCAGCAATTTTCTTCAAAAAGAGAAAAGGAAAGATAAGGAAGAGACAGCAGACAGAAAATTAAGCAGTTTAGGTAACAATTTGAAAGACAGGGTTAGAGACCTCAGCAGTGCAGAAACAGGGTCACAAATCACTGAGTCCCCTGAACAGAGAACAGCAGGTAGAAGTGAGTTAGGAGTGAAGACAGACATAAGATAATTTACTAAGGTGGCAAGGAATCCATCAAAGTTAACTGTGCTCATAGGTTTTGGTAAGAAGAAAACTTTGTCTGTGTTAGAGGTAGCTGAACCTGATGGGCACTGGGATCCAGGGGGACTCCTGTCCCTGCTCCATGGACGTGAGGCTTCTGCAGTTCCCTATCCACGGCTGCAGGCACTAGAGAGGCTGAACACCCTTTCATGATGGCTGCATGTGTATGCTCACACTACACATTCATCCAGCCACACATGTCAACACAGAGAGAAAGTGCTGCATTTCTCAGCACCCACCTGCTTGCACACAGCACTCAGACAAACATGAACAGCATAGGTGGCCCAGTCCTGTTCCTCCTATTCTGCTGATTGGTATTGGAGTTTGCTAGTGCAGTATTGTACACATGGTCACTGCTGCTATTGACCTTCTCAGTCTCACCAAAAGCTTCCCCCAGTGCCCTTGCACTTCTCCAGTATCTGGCACCAGCACCCACAAGTACATGAGGTTCACAGCTCACTCCAGCTGCTGACACACAGACCTTTCATCTTCACCAGCTAGTGTGAGTTAAGGTTTGCTGGCATTCACACAAATACACTGTAAGCAAAGAGCACAACCACAAAGTAGTGGTGAGAAATCAGAGGAGAGACTGCTCATCAAGCACAGGGATCTGTCAGACAAGCTGATGACCTTTACACTCTGTTGGCCCCTTCTGCTTTTCCTTCTTCCACTTTTGTTCCTTCTCAGTTCATCCCGATCCCTCTCTTTCCCCAGCTGTTGTCCTTTCCCACAAACTCATCCTAATGTGTTTCACTCCAGGGTCAGTCTTTCCCCCATCCCTTGGCTGGTCTTAGGGAGCAGCTGAGCTGTCCTTTTGCACTGGTTAGATTATTAGGGTTCCTCTGCTCCAGCCCTCGCTGGGTTGTTAATATGATTAGTCTTTAATCACGTAACTGAGTAGCCTACAGCAAGAACAACTGTGCCAGAAGGACTGGAAGAGTAAAAGCCAGCTAAGGTATTCATCTGAGGCAAATAAAGTAAGAACAATCAGTCTTAAATAAAAGTCGTATGAGAGAATTGCCACGAATGTCAGCTAAGACAGCAAAAGAAGTATAGGCAAAGATGGACACTGGACTAAACTAGAGGCATAAAGAGGAGGTATCACATCTCAGGCTACTTCATGAATGAGGCACAAAACACACCCACAAGTCAATCTGTGTTCAGAAGGCATCTGACTGCACACTCATCACAGTGCATAGTAATCACCTCTCCATTCTCCCCCCAGATAAAACAGCACTCTGTATGCATGAAAGTTTCAAATGGAGCTGTGGAGAAAGGTGCATACTATCACACATGAGCCAGTGCAGTTGGGTTTTGAGGATGAAAATGGGAGGAAGTAAATGTGGACATTTTTCATATGCTGGAGGGCCAGGTGTGATGTATTTAAGATGATCACTTGACCACGTATACCCTTGAGTTAGTACTTCATTTTCAGCTTTGCAGAACAGGACATAAACTTTTACTGCAAACAAAATAAAACATCTCAGTTTCCTTTTCTTCTCTGTCAGCCCTGCTATCTGCCAATCATGCAAGTGCTATTCACAAGAAGATTTGAAAAGCATTTGTAATCAGCTTCCATCCAAAAGCAAAGCTACTGCACACCACTTGCAGGTGTGTAATCACAGATACATCTAAAGGAGAAGAAAGCACTTGGCCATGTATGTTTTGGGAAAGATCCCCATGCCCTCACCCACACCAGCACCTTAGCTGGTGCCAGGGAATACTCCAGTGCAATGGATCTCCACCACCTCTGTTGTCAAATTATTAGTCCCTTACATGCTTTTACGTATAGCTAAATTTCAGCTTTAGCTAAATAATACTTATACAAATGATCCTCAGATGTGCTTGGGGCATAAACACTGGTCAAGGCCAACCTCCTGAAGGAAATTTTGATGTGAGACACAAAACACAGGCCATTCAGTGCCATTTGCCTTCACACTGAGAACAGTCTCACATTCATTTAATTTCGTGCTTTAAATCTACACAGAGCTACTGTGAATGGCTGTAAATCCAGGAGCTGCACTAAACTGCAATTCCTGAGAACTCAACTGAGTTACCAGCAATTGCACTATTTCTACAGGACACCTGATGAGAGAAGGAGCCACCCTGCATAAAGAAATGATTGTAAGTACGAGGCTTAAAGCAGACATTTCACTGAAAGGGAGAAAAAAGACACTAGTTTTTGTTATTACCTTATTTTCTGAACATAAAGAGAGGCCAGCAAAACTTGGGATCAAGACCATTCTACATGAAAGAAGAAAACCTGAAATTCCCAGTAACTTCAGTACCTTTTCAAGGGACACATTGCCAAAAATAATAAGTCTTCAGAGTGTGATTTCCACAACACTGGATTAAAAACAGTCACAGAATCACAGAATGGTAGGGCTTGGAAGGGACTTCTGGAGATCATCTAGTTCAACCACCCTGACAAATCAGGCTCACCTAGAGCACGCTGCACAGGATCACACTGAGCTGGGTTTTTAATGTCTCCAGAGAAGGAGACCCCGCAATCTCTCTGGGCAGCCTGTTCCAGTTCTCTCTCACCTTCACAATAGAAGTATTTAGGTGAAACTTCCTGTGTTCTAGTTTATGATCATTGCACCTTGTCCTATAACTGGGCACCGCTGAAAACAGACTAGCCCCATCCTCTTGACACCCATTTGTTAGATATTCAGAAGCATTGATAAGATCCCCTCTCAGTCTTCTCTTCTCCAGGCTAAACAGCCCCCAGGTCTCTCAGCCTTTCCTTCTCACAGAGATGTTCCAGTCTGCTCACCATCTTTGTAGCACTCTGTTGAGCTCTCTCCAGCAGTTCCTCATCAATCTTGAACTGGGGAGCCCAGAACTGGACACAGTACTCCAGAGGTGGCTTCAATAGGGCAGAGTAGAGGGGGAGGAGAACCTCCCTCAACCTTCTGGTCATGCTCTTCTTAATGCACACCAGGATACCATTGGTCTTCTTGGCCATAAGACCACAGTGATGGTTTATAGCTAACTAGGTGTCACGAAGACACCCACACACAACTGGAATGATAACTGGGGATGATTTTAAAAACTAAAATCATATTAAAGTTGTAGCATCATTCACATATAAGGAAAGGTATACCAGCTGAGAAACTTTCAGGGCAGAGTGCAACTGGTATGCCAGGAATCCATTTCACAGCAGTTCCCTAGCCATAACTGCCCACAAACAGCACAGGGAATGGAGTGGAATGAAGATTCCACGGCCAGGTCCTGCAAAGTTGCAAGAGTAATAGGAACTTGCTGTTCCTACGGAACTGATAAGCTACCGGTTTGCAACCCTGGGCCAACGGTCTGTCAGCTTTTGACAAAGTACTGTCCTTTGTGCAAACTTTGCTCATTATAATGTCATTATAATACTAAAACACACCTCCAGCCTGGAGGCTACCCGCCTCCAAGGTGCGACCACCCCTCACTGAGTTTGCGCAGTAAATTTTCTTTGGCTGTATCTTTAAA